>JABFOV010000476.1:0-37829 GCA_022817685.1 Aradophagus sp. ZL-2020 | reverse complement strand
ACACGAGCTTATGCGACTCGATGCGCTGCGCCGGTGCCCCGACAAATTTTCTTGGCAAACTTTTCTTCGATTTTCCTCGGTGCTTTTTGAGTGATTTATGACTGAAACTGCAAACATAAGTGATTTGTTTACGAAAACCAGCTTAAAAGAAGTGTTGAAGTTATTAAAATCTCATAATTCTTTCAGCTCTGTTTTATGCGCAGAATTATTGTTACGGTCCTGAAAGTATTCGGTTGAGAGTAGCGTCGAACGTAGCGCCCTCCAGAAATCTTGGAGTAAAAGTAATAATATAAATCTGTCTCAAATGATAATGGTGGAGGAAAAAATGCATATACATTTTTAAATAAAAGTTGGAATATATACTACATTTTTTTGCATTTTAAGATATGAAAATAAAGCTACATTGTGGAAAAAGTCCGTAACACGGTTTTGAATTATTATTCAATTACTAATATTGTTTAATTACTAATATTGCTTAACTACTAATATTGTTTAATATCAATATAATTGTAATTGTGAATTTTTTAAATAATGATGCACAATTTTGCAAAATTTTCATAATTAACGGGCTTTAACGTGTGAAATACATGAGCCATAACTAAACGTACGAAATATTATTAGTAGATATAAAGATATTTTATACGCGTTCATAAAAAAATTGATATCAATAAATCCTTACTTTAAAACGGAGCACAGAAATACTTTTTATATCTGTGAATTATTGACCCGTTTATTTACAAGCATTTCCCACAATTGTCCTCTTGTCTGCATCCCGCAATTTGGTAAGTCCGTATTATTAGTACTATTTCTTTGATAATACACAGGAGCGATTTCACAAATGTACTGCAATTGACGTTTGCACGGGATAGTTTCCCAAAATGGAATTGAATTTACATCTAGAAGAGTCAAAGCTACACAACCATAGGTTCGCGACGGCTGTCTTTCGCCCCAAGCTCGGTAATAAAAACATGATAATGGTTCTCCTAAAAAGAATTGTATAATAATTATTAGAATAAAAATACTTATTATTTCAAAATTACATATCAAATTTATCTATCTACAACGTAGAAATTCTGTTTAATCTAAATAGAAAATCTACTTGATTTGTGCTTTATGAGTTGAAATTTTTTTGAATCTAGGCAACAGATTCAAGCAACAATTGGAAAAGAATTAAGAATTTCAATTAAACAATGACTTACCACATTCATTTTTCCATGTTCTTTCCTGTTTTTCGCTACTCAATCCAACATAGACGGACGAATGGTTGCCCATCATAGCCGCCAACTGATTTGTTCTGGATTCGCTCACCACGTGAGCGAGAGAAGCGTTTAAATTTTCGCAGCTCTTTTGAGCGTCGGTGTAATTAAGAAAATCATTTGAGATTACAAACAAGCCAGCGGTTGGGATACAAGAAATGGTCCGATTTTCTGAATTGTTTTGAGTAAAAATAAAAATTAAATATAATTATTAATTAATGTACGTTTTTAAAATTGAAAAAGAATAGATATATTGTACTTTTAAATATAAGATAATGATTTGTTACCTCCTAGCCATATTTTTCTATAATAAACACTGTAGTAACTAAAACCTTTAACATATACAAGTGCTGTAAAATTATTTATTTCTGGACAAAGAAGAATTATGCAGTTAACATCAAACGGGTCATCTGATACTCTATCGGCTTCACCTTTAAATTGCATTATCAACTCATCACTTAAAAATTCTTAAAATAAATCTGAATTTTATATAATTTGAAACAAAAAATATAATTCTCTGTCACCTATTGAGTCATGTAGTCCGAAGTTAAACGCCAAAGCTCTTTTTTCGGCAGCAAATTCTTTGCATTTTTCAAGACTGTCCACTTGTTTTCTTGACAGTACAGTTTTCTTGGAATAAGAATTTGTTTTCACCAATTTATACTTTAATAATTTTTCGTTAAACTCGTTACAGTACTGTGAAAGAATGGTTCCTAGTAAAACGGTCAATATTGCAACTGAAAATTGTGAAACAAAAGTTAACTGAAGATAAATAAACGATACATGTATAAAAATAAAAAATATTGATTGAAACTAGTTTTACTTGTATAAGAATTTTTTCCAGTCATGGTGAAACTGTAGATGAAACTGAAGAAGTTGGCATAAAAATTAATTATGCGAACATGGAAGTATTATAGACGTAGGATATGTCAATTTACCTAGACAGTTAATTCATTGCACTTGTTGCGCAACGGTTCTGTTGCATTAATGGTAATATTGCATTGCAAGGTAAAGTCTCATCCTATGATATAATTTAAGACATAATTCAAAGACTTAATAGTACTAGAGAATAAATATTTATTACGATAGTGACAGTATTTTTACATATTGTCAGAAGTAATTGATTCATTTAACAGTTAGACCTTAACAAAAATATAATTCATATTAGGACCATGCAAATATTCTATTTTTGTTAATTAGGCTTCAAATTTCAAAAATACTTAGAGTAAATATACTTTTTCCTTAACGCGACTTTAAATGATTATTGTGCCATTTACGTATTATCACAATTCTGATTTTGCTTGATCCCTTCTCGAGTATTATGAATATTGTAATATTCTCATTACAATATTTAGAAATTTTAATGATAAAGAAAGTAGATTTCATTTGTATTTATATTAACTTTCTTTCTCATTTGCTGTACAATTATCTATTATTCAAAAATATTTTTTTAAAATTCAAAAGAGATTATCATTAGAATGTAATAGATATGCACCGATCTTGTAATCCATTATGTTTAAATAGGCCGATTTTTTCCTTAAATTCTTAAAATAATAGTAATTTATTTCAATTAGTTAAAAAATCGTTTTTAAGACCAGTGCCTATCCTTAATATCCGACATAATTGACAGTACACAATATTGATATTTATCAACGAAATATGACAATATTGTGTAATGTCCAAATCACGCTGTAACAATATTTAAAATTTGTGTCAGGACTAATATGCAAAGGCAAGTTTTGTCTATCGTTGTGAGGTACCAGTTACGATTGTACAAGCTTGTCTAAAGCTTTGGTAACTTCGGAAAACACTTCGTCTACGCTGCTTTCCGCGTTGATCTAAAAATGAATAGTGTATTTAACACAAAAGTAATGATTATTTATATTTGTTTATATAACATTTATAAAAATACAATTTACCCTGATCACTTTATCTTTATAATGCTCTACGATTTGTCCATTTTTCGTGTTAAAGATTTCAATCCTCTTTTTGATTGTATCCTCGTTATCATCGGCACGCTGAGAAACCGCGGCACGGCCCAATAATCTTGATAGTAGCGTTTCGTTTTTCACATCAAAGAAAATGATTAGATCCACGGGACATACCTGGAAGATTGTGAAAAATGATATACTAATCTGGTGAAACTAAAAATTAAATTTAAGAATATCAAATAAAATGTTCATTCCGATAAAGCAATTGTAATTGTTGTAAACAACTAGTTTTTTACTAACTTCTTTTTCAAATTGTATGCCCTGTTCCAATTCACGAGGATAACCATCAATAAGAAATCCAGTTGTGGTAGTACCTTCGGCCTTGGCTTTTTCCATCCTTTCTTTTATAAGAGTGAGAACGATTTCCTGAAACATAGATATAAGTGATATGAAGTGGTAGGAAATTAATGAAAAAAACGTTGTTTTTTGCACTTGTAATGAAATATATTGTTTGGGGGTTTCATTTTTAACCTCCGGTGCTGTGACATATGCTATTAAATCGTATTTAATAGACTTAATTATTTCAGAGAAATCAAATTAAAAAAGCTCCATTTGTTTTTTTTTCAATAGTAAATTTTATTTATTGCCTATTATGATCAAAATCATCAAAGACTTATTAAATAATCGTTAAAAGATAATTAAATTTGACAAAAAGTGTCATGAAAAGTAATACATTTCAGCTTTACTGACGAAGTTCTACTTAACTCAAATCTTAAAAAGATTAGTTTTTCATAATTCAAATAGTAATTAAAAAGAAATTAGTTGATAAATTAATTTTGATGATTTTGAATCAATGCATATGATTTAATTTAAAAATTTATTTTGACGATACTTGTCATTATTTATTTATTATTTTTTTTTTATTGTATTATCAAAAATTGTATGAAATTTAATTTTAATAGACTTTTAAATCTTCTAGGATACTTATTTTTCTTTTTTCAATGTTTACCATAGGAACAAATAATCCTTTAGACATGAGATCTTGAAGTGAAGCGCCCCGTTCGCTGCCACTCGCAACTTCTTCCCGAAGAAGATCCCCGCTGCTAATATGACAAAATCCATACTTCTCGATCATGCGACTGCACTGGGTGCCCTTGCCGCAACCTGGACCACCAATTATCCAAACAGTTTTCATTGTGGATTACCGTTGGTGGATTTACTTTGTGCGCAGGGTCTAGACTAGCGTTTCTGAATCTCTAGAAAATTGTGTAAGAGTCAACTGAAAAGCATCGCGACGTTTCATAATAGAGATGGATAAAAATGGATACAGAAGATGAACAATTGAACGAACCTTTGAAATAGATAGATTCAACTGTGAAGTAAATTTCTCATAGCAATTATTATATATTCTATTATAAATTATTATATATTCTATTTTTTGTTTTATGCTTTAAAAATTATCATTTTCATTATTTTTTTTTATCAATGTTTATCTTTTGATATTTTGTAGTTGCTCGAGAATAAATTGATTGCATTATTGATACTTTTAATCAATACAATCACTCGGGTATTTGTTCAAGTTTATACATACCCGATTCAAGTAGTCAGGATTTATTGATCAAAGAACATTATTATAAAAACTCGTGGAATTCACACAAGAGTTTTGCAAGTTAACATGTTAAACATAAATGTAGGTATAAAAATGACACAAATATAATGGTCATATATGTGGTGGTATCTGTTTGCCAATTTTGCCTCACGGCGTACGACTTTTGCCAACAGCTTGGCATTTTTTCCAACAGTTTTTTACCAAACTAGATAAATCCTAGCAGAAAATAACCACAATACAATATAAAACATTCAGAATAATGTAATACATTTTAGGAATATTCTAAATTATTTTTTGTAATCATTTTATAACAAATGATTTGTATAAAATTTACATCAAAGTCATTATACATATGTCTGACATATACTTTATATAAAATATAAACAAACTTGGTAAATTATTATATAATAAAAAAAGTATCATGTCAAACATTTTGTCAATTAATTTTTGATACACATTTATGTAAACATACATGTATCCAAATATGCATATGCATATGCATATGCATAAAAACAGTAAATAAATATGTGAATTGTTTACATTTACATCATCCTTTACATTTTTCTTTTTTTCTATGTTCAGTTTTTTACGAAAATCAAAGAAAAATTACCTTATTATGTTCATATTTTTGTTCTTAGCGTGAACAAATCGATGTAATTACTTTCTTGTATGTAAAAATTAAAAAGCATTTATGAACTATACTTGACATTTTCGTGCCATAACGTCATATCGACATTTTAAAACGGAAAATCAATTACTATTGGTCGTATCAAAGCGCATGCGAAATAGCATTTATTAAGATTTATATGAATTCGCATGAAGGAGTGAAAAAAGTAAAGGAAAAAAATTTGCTGGCAACGTTTTGCTCGATCGTAAGCCTCGATTTGAACCCTGGAATTTGACTTCCAATAATCGAACGTTAATGATAGCTTTAATGGCATAAATGATTCACGCCTTCAGTTTCCCGCCAGAATGAATATTTAAAAAGCACGAGGCATACCTGCGATTGAGAGGTGAATCGAGGCAAGAACTCCAGCGAGTATCAGCCGATGATAACGCGGAAGAGATCACGCGCGACACTGAATTCAGTTCGTCGATGCAAACCGTGGCTTGGCCAAGAATCGCGCCTCTTGTCATGCGCGGAGGCACGCGCGCCTGTCAGATAACGCACGCCAAATGTCTTTTCGCATTTGTTTCGGCAGCTTTGACCCAGTTCTCCGACGTGATTTCAATGTCTATTAAAAAAAATTTTTTTTGATATTTTGAAATGGAAAAAAAATGAAAAGAAATAAAAATAAAAAAGTTATTTAAGAAACGAATAAAATAATATGTATAAAAATATAGCAATTATAAAATGATTTTCGCAAAAAGTCGATCTTAAAATAACTCTGAAAACGGTTTTGGTTGAGTGATGAAGATAAATAAAAGCATTCATTGTTTATACTAGTAAGAAAAATAATGGCTTTTCTCACTAGTTTAAAAAACGAATCGAATTTTTAAGCCTGTAAATTTTCGAAATTTTATCTAAAATAAATTATTCAATTATAAAATCTGGTTTATTTTATACATTTTCTATATAAAACATTTTCATCTTACGTTATTACTCTTATATTAATGTGTCATAAAAAAGGATCATTGAAGAACCTACGTTGGTACCAGTAGATAAGCACAATGTAAAATAATAAATATTAACATTATCTGTATTAAAACGTTGATTAAAATTAAATTTACAATAACTTGACTATTTCCGTGTGACTTTTATACACGCAACAATTATTTACAGATAATTTATAAATGATCAAATATCAAAATACCAAGCTACAGGAAAAAGAAAAAAGAATTATAGAAATTATTGTTGCTATAACAAATCATAACAAATCACAAATACATATTGTTAAACTTAATGGAAAATTAAGTTAATAGAAATTTGCAATTACTTTATATAAATACTATTTGCCTATGTATATAAGTATATATAGGCAATATAATACTATATACATAAAAAAAAATTGTTTAAAAAATGATAATTTTTATAATTCTTTTTTTTTTCTCGCCTTATTAATGTTTTCAAAACATCTTCCCAAACAGTTTCCCAAGTATACATCTGCGAAATTGCTCAAATGCGTTGAAAATAAATTTATTCAATTTTGTCTCAAACTTAAATTCAATGTGAATATTCATGTTTACTTAATCAGTACAAATTATACTTTAGTATCACAAATCATACAGATCATATACTATAACATTGTTCATAACATTATTGAATATAAAAAAACTACCTGTAGATGAAACACAAACCGCAGTTACTGCATTTTATAAATCAGTATCAAATTTAACTGTGTTCTACTTCGTCAATTTAATATATTACCACTTATTGATTAAAAATGTTATATTAAAAATAAGTTTTAATTAAAGATTTGGTTACTTTGTTCATACTATTCCAAGATACATACATATATACACGGCGAAAGATAGGAAAGTCTACAAGTTTGGAAGTAAGGGAATTATAACACAATGACGCTAGACCTCGCTGATAATCGTACACTCAATACAATTCATAATTAAGAGTTACAGAACAAAAAATAAATAATATAACAATGCACCATTCTTTTCTTTTTTTTTCTTTTCAATTCTTTGAATTGATTTTTCAAGCTCACTTGATCACAAAAACACCTGCAATTATTGAAAAAATATGCACGTTTTCTTTAAAAACAAATATATTCAAAATAATAAGTTATCAATTAGAAATTATTATTAAAAACTCAGGCATTTTTGTTGTGGATGTGAGACTAAGGAATTATCTTAATACATTACTTTTTTATTATTTTTTATGTAATTGTACTGAGATAAGTATTCATGCAAGGACTCATCGAAACACTAGTGAATATCGCTGAACTAGAAGGAACATCCTTCAAAGGGAATGTTGTATTTTATTAGCCGTGACGCGATTTAGACAATTGCGTGCTGGCCATCGTATGAAAGACATCAGTGAGCTAAGTTTGCTGAAGTATTCAAACGAATACAATATTGTCCAAAATTAACAAACAAACAAACAAACTCTTCCTTACCGTTAACAATGCTTACCAACTAATTGTAACTATTCATACACTCACTTGAAAGGATATTTAAACCAATAAGAATTTAGCTCTGGGATTACATTATTTTTTTCCATTCTTTTTTTTTATATATATATATTTTTTATTATATTTGTGGTACGAAAGTAACGAATAAGACAAATGAGCTCTTTTTTATTGATTGAATTATCCCTTTTCAAACAATCTTATCATTCGCTTATTCTACATACAACTAATGACTCTTTACAGACGCACATATACACTCGTCGAAAAGTTTATGGTACATAACTGTATATAACATCGAAAATTTGTGCAGAAAAGTTGTTTACAAGTCTTTGATAAAACAAAGCTGTATCAATTTGAAATAGGTCACGTGAAATAAAAAAAAATTAATATGATGTGCAACTATTCCATTTTTCATACAGCTTTGATTGGTTGATCAAATTCTTGATCATTCAGTAAGTTGATACAAACAGTAAGTTGATTCTACTTTGCTAATGAAAATAACAATGAAATTATATCGATATATCGTTGAATAGCAAGAACTCTAGATAAAATAAATTGTGGATGTTGCATTTTTTTTATATATGTATAGAAATAATAACCAATCAACATTGATTTTTTTACCTGACCCTAGTGTATGCAATTATAGTGTAGCTAAAATTCTTGTAAATCCGACACAAGCTGCTACAACAGTTTGACCGATGCCCCATAGGAGGGCATATAGTGGTTGCATTTGATAACTAGATGCTCGATAGACAAACGCTACCGCAGCTGAACTAAGAATACCTGATGTCAGTGGTAGTAAAATACCCATCATAAGAATTAGTAAAGGGAAAAATCTATAAAAAGTAATAATTATAATACTTACAATGCAAAACAAAAATTACTCAACAGTATATTTTGTATCAAAGCATGTAAAAGTTTAATGACTTTTCTCAAGATTTCAAATTAATTAATAGAATCTGAAAGATTGATAACAAATTGTACTAACTTTCCATATTTATGTTTTCGTAAAGTGGCAAAGCAGATCGCCGCTGCCACAGTGTGAACGAACACTGATGAAAATAATGCCCACAGAAATATTTGATACCACATTTCTGTAAAAAAAGAAAAAGTAATTAAATGAGTACAAAATATAAAATAACGTGTATCAATTAAAGGAAAATACATGAATTAAAATGATATTTTGTGATTACAAGAATGCACCAAAGAATGTTAGTGTTGAAAATTAGAATATCACACATTACTTGAAGTGTCAAAAGAAAATATCTACGTACCAGGAAACGATCTCAGTGGTTCAGTCATGATCGAAGATTGATATGATTAAGGCAGGCAGAAACCCAAAATTTGACAAAGGATTATAAAAATCAAGACACTAATGAGCATGATCCGATGGCGATGACTGCATCAAAGAAAATCAAAGGTTGAACTGAGCCAAAGGGGGAGGAATAGGTGAGGAATACACACCAGCGAAAGATGTTAATGGTGTGTAGAACCTATGTTCCATAATGCGATATCAGATATGGTTGATCAAATAGTTTCATCGATGATCAGTGGTTTAAAAACTACATTTTAACAGTCTGATTATTTTTTCTCATTTTTCAGCTCCAATTATTTTTCATGAGATTTCCTACAAAACAGACATATATTAATTCATAATTTTCTTATTTAAAGTTAATTCATATAACATTATTCTAAACAAAAAGACATTGCAAAATGATATGAGAGAGTCAAATACAAATTGAATGAAAAGTGGCCAAACGAGACCAGTAAATTGTGTCAGTAGAAACTTACTCATCATTGTGAAAAACTTGTTGATGTGTTGGTCGGACGATCCCTCGAAGACAGTCATTGTTGTTGGTGCATAACGGAGCGTATTTACAAGATATAAATTATGATGATCGCGCGTTCTTGTAAGGTTGTTCAGATGGTCAGAATAATAAAATGATATGAAAATTGCTGGTATTGACAGTGACAAGGGCTTGGGAACATGAAAACGGTACCAACATTAAAACACGAATGGCCTTTCGGTAATATCAAATAAGAACTGATGACAGATGGCGTAATAAGCTAGTTTTACAAATTTGTTCCTGGCCATCTGTAGGAGTTCCATTAAAATATATTAAAGGAGATGGGATTCTATACTTATTTTGAAACTATGTGATAACCTTACATGAAAAAACGTCCGATAATAACTAATTTTCATATGTTTTTTACATTAATTTATTAATACAAGAGTGGAGGACGGGACATGTAATTAAAGAAGTCCCATAGCCAATAAAAACGACAACATTTATTAATTTATTTGTAACAATGGCAATATGTGTCCGTAAGTTATAGTTGTTATTGCTTTTCTGTGTATTTATCAAAATCCATAAATTATTTATCACATTTTTTGTATAAAAAATGTACAAATGTTTGACTTTAAAATTTATGGTTTGCAATTTTACTCGCCGAAATTTCCCTCTGAAATTAATTTTATTAATTATTTTGTTTTAATTAACTTCATTGATTTCATTATTACTATTAATGTTATTTATTGCAGAATCCATTATTAAAAGAAAAGGTATTGAAAGTATCATTAAATACAGTACTGCAGCAAAACCTTCTCAAGTGTTAGAGGAATCATCACAATTTTTCCGTACATCTGAAGATGACCCTAGGAATCACACGGAAAGGCATCTTTATCGATATTATACCATTCCCAATGATCACAAAAAACAACTATTTCAGTTTGGAGGTATCACCAGAGGGCTGGCCCAGCAGATGACCACTTTTTCTGAACATTGTCTAATGGTTCGGAAGCCTGCAATAGAAATTCTTTCATACTTAAGACAAGCTGATTATACAAAACCTGTAATCAAATATGTTATATGTATCCTTTTTTAAAATTCTTGAATATTCTTGAAAATATCTTGAAAAAAAAAAACTCTTAAAAGAATTGTAATTATCTTTCAATTTTTAAACAAATTTAAGAATATTAATTCCAAAGATAATCTAATTACATGCAAACTCAAATGAAAAAAAAAAAAAAAATTATTGCAAAAATGTATACTTTGAATTTCATACGTTAAACCTTAACATTACTTATTAGACGGTGAAAAAGGAAGTGGAAAAAGTTGTACCTTGATGCATTTGTTACATTATGGTTTTGTTTCAAATCAGTTGTTAGTCCATGTGCCATGGGGTAAATATACTGTTTTTTCCTTTTTACAGTAAAAATACTTTGAACTGATTGAATATAAAATAAAATTTACTTTAATGTAATTTAAATTAAGTATAAATATTTGTTTTAGTTTTAGATTTATTCCAGTATCCTAAGGAGTTTGCTCCATCGACGACAAGACCTAATTTTTGGAATTTACCTGTTGATGCAGCAACTTGGCTGATGAATTTCAAACATCAAAATTATAATTTAATAAATCAACCTCAAGTAATTATTAATACGATTAAATTTAACTTTAATTTATTGAATACATATAATTATATTTAATGAATGAATTAATGAAAAGTTGATAAATCATCTCATAGAATCAATTTAAAAAATATAGTTCTTTTTCTAATTTTGCAGTTCAAACTTACTAAATCGTATGAATGGGGTCCAAACGAGAAAACAGAAGCTGGACGACCACTGATAGAACTTATTGATCTTGGAATAAATCGCATAAAATATGCATCTGACATTATTGTGGTATTAATGGATGAAATAAAAGCAGCCAGCAATGCAGGAATTTGCCAAACTTTGGTTGTCATTGACGGATTCAATGGTTTCTTCACTGATTATACAAGGATAAAAAATGATTTAAAAGAGTTTGTCCCAGCAAATCAGATAACTTTAACTTTAGCATTTTTAAATATAACAAAAAGTGATTGGCGAAACGGCGCTATTATTCTAACTGCAGATCAAATAGCTCAAAAGGTACATATTTTATTAATTTAATTTTTTGTTAATTGAATATTGAAAATTAATGACTCATCCTTGTAATTAAGAGCATATTTTAAAGTCAATTTAATACTAAATTTATATTTACAGAAAAGAAGAGCATCAATTTATCCTCGTTATCTCCTATCGAAAGAAGGTTTTGAACATATTGATCCATTTGTTCCTATTTTAGTGGAAAATTATAACAATATAGAATTCGAAAACAACATGGAATATTTTAAAAACCGTAAATGGATCAGAGATATTTCACCACAAGGTTTTCAAGAAATGAATGTAATTTGTAAGTCAAATCCTCTTAGTATTCGGGAATATTGTAAGTTTTTATAAAACGTTATAAAATTATAATTATAGGTTGCAAAATAGACCAAAGTTTATTTGAATTTATTCTGTTTATATTTTTGTCACCATTTCACAATTTTACATCAGTTAGCATTTAACTTTGATTAAAAATTATCTACATAGCCTTAATTAAATATTTATAAAATTTTCACTAAATAAAACAAATAATAAACAATCTTTTATAATTAATAACAAAATTAAACATAAATGTAGTACATGTTATGTATCAATTTTTCAATTTCTCCATATCTAAATCTCGTTTGAAAAGAACACTCACGCGTTCGTTTCATTTAAGACATTTTTCAATCTTGTAGAATGTATTCAATAATTATTTTACTAACTCTATGTAGTATTGTTTTATATATGTGTAAACATACCACTACTCATGACTACATTTTCAACATTTATCAGTTTTTATAGATTGAATAAGATATGTAATTATGTAATGTATATTGTTAATTATTTTACCTGATTCATCATAAGAAGGAAGATTTTATGTATGATATAAATGTCGATGGCCAGTGTTAATTTTTTGTCCATCATAATAGTGAATATTAATATAAATTTAATATAGAAAAACTGGAAGTTTTCTACATTATTATACAATTTAAATGCCTAAAAAGTTACAATTAAAATTTTGAATAATTAAAAAAAAATTAATTAGTAAATGACATACTTGAAAAATGCATCAAGTTATTGACAACCTTTTTGAAATGCAATTGTTAATCACTCATGTCTCGTCAACCATTGAATACTTGACCCTATTTAGAGAATATTTTATTCTTTGTGTATATATTTTGTAAAACTTGAAACTATATTTACGATAATAAACAAAATGATTACATTCACCTTAATTTAATCACTAAAATAAAACAATAAATTTATGATCCAAGTGTTAATTTGAACGTCCACTGTAAATTGCATCTAAAGCTTTATTAACATCTCCTTGTTTGGTCATTAAAAGTTGTGTAAGCCATCCTCCTTCGTTATTGAATCCCATTTCTATCATTGATTTCAAAGCATTATTAATTACAGGATCAGGATGATAAGTCTTTTCTTGTGGCGGTAAGACTGGGTAAGTAGTATTATTAACTTGTGGTGCGCTTGCCTAAAAGTAAAAAAATTGCATAAATATTTAACATTAATGAACTGCGTATAAATTCTGGTATCAATTTTACAATGTTAATTAATTAATAATACAATTTTTATTCAACTCAAATTCTTACTTTTTCCGCATTAGATGCAGCTTGACTATTTGCTCCTTGAACTAAAGTCCAACCTTCGACTTCGTTGCTGAATTTTTCCACTTCAGAATCTTTTTCATCGTTCACAACCACCTTTTCTGCGATAACTTTTGGGACTTCGTTATTTTTATCATTGACATCATTTCTATCAATATTACTTGCATTCTCATTGTCGCTGTTAACATTTGTTTCCTTTTGTGGACTTACATTTTCTTCTTTAGGAACATTCTTGCTTTCTTTTGAAGTCGAAGCGCGAGATATTGATGGATCCTTGATATTGATTGCAACGTTAACGCCCAAAGGGTCCAAAAATTGCAAACTGTTGTCAATGATGTTATTTAACTTGCCGAACAAACATTCAGGACCTGAGGCGTAATTTTTGCCACAGTTTTTAGTTTTATTCTTGTCATCTTCGGTTTTGTTTTTACTCTCATCTTGTGAATCTTCTTCAGTCATTTTACCCCAATTATTCATAACTTTTATGAAATTTTCCACCCAAGAATACTCTTCATCTTTGGCTGGACACTTTTTTTCATAATGACCACGGCGATGATGATGGTGATCATTTTCTATTTTAGAGACCTTCTTAATGTGTCTGTAAAATCGGGAATTCCAATGACGACCCCACTGTTCAGGATCAACAATACGAACCATGTAGTGGTGCGGGTGACAGCCACTTTTTTCACAGTTGGAGCAAAGATCATAGTCTGAACATATCAAACATTTGTATCGAATGCCTTTTATTTCAACATTACATTGATCGCAAGTAACGCCTACATGGACGTTGTTCTGAGATCCTGACTGCTTATTTGATTGGGTTACAGAAACGTAAATATCCCGGACTGAATCTGCATCTTTTTTTGTTGAGTATAAGAAAATGTCAATATCTTCGTCAGTACTAATGGTTATTCTATCGGAATCTTGATCTGCAAATTTCAAATAAAAAATTATTATTATTGTTGTGATGGATGTTGTTTCCACAAATGATAGGATAATGCAAAAAGTTGCATAAGAATTAGTCAGAAAGTTACTAGACTATTTTTTTTTTGTATTACACTGAGTTCACAAGCACTTTTTCTATTTTTAAATGACTCATATAATGAATTGCTTATTGTTATGAAAGATAACACATAAGCTCACTTAACTAATACTTTTTAAATATACAAAATAATTTAAACATCACTTCTTGCACAAATACTTTGCTGGTATGTCATTGAATTTTAATTAATCATTTTTAATAGAAAATAAATGACATTTCGGTTACAATTTTACTGACATCTATGATTAACCGTAAAGCAACAAACAGAGGTACATTTTTTATATTATTATATTTATAAATAAATCTGTTCCCCAAAGAGTATCTTACTTGTATTATAATTTATTGTCGTCAAAGCTAAGAATCATTGTCACTGAATACATTATTAATGATTTAAAATTTAATGCGCAAAGAAGCGTTTCCAATTGATGACTTCATTTGTTTTTAATTCTTACACGCTTATCAAGTCAAATGTTGATTGATTTTTTACAATGCAATCTTAACATTTTTAAGAACAATAAATAAATAAAATTAAATAAACACAATTAAAGACATTTACAACAAAAAAACACTACTCACCAATCCAAAAAATTGTATGCGGCGATTCTTTCAAAATCGGAAACAGAGTGATCAACTTGTTGTATAAACCAGCAAATGTACGACAGTTCTTGTCAAGAATAAATCGACGAGTTTCGTTTTCGTCTCCCAATAAATGCGCTTTAAAATGATTTACATCATGAACAATTCTATCACTTGTATTTGTTGAAGTCATTTTGACAATCGAATTCGTTTCAATGACTACGAATCAGTTGCAATATTGTAGAAAGTTGTTAACTCTGGAACAATGACAATTATTATGAAACACTAACAAGTGGTCGTGCGAAACTTTCGGTGTGCACTTTTGCAAAGTGAATGACGATATCTATTCAACAACGCGCTATAAAAAGAAACCTGTCAAAATGGCGACGCAACTGCGCAGACTGCAATTCTACTCATCAGTTTCTGTATTCGCCGAAAAAATGAAAATTTAAAAGTTGTTTTGTATAATAATTTATTGAATTATCGAATAAATGACTGATAATGGATATTCGATTGGTTTGTATTTGACGGGTTGTCAATTGACAATCATTATTTGCAATTAAAAAGAAAGTGAAAGTGCAATATCGTAGAAGGCGCCATTTTTGAATGAGATGCAAAATTGAGTGCATTAGTCATGCGCAGATAGTGAGTAATTTCAAAGACTTACGTGTGGTAGACACACTTGCGTCATAAATTACATTAATTGCAATCAGTAAATTAGTTTTAACGAAATGTAATTATTTCTTCGATACAATATTTTGTTTAATATATAATTTGAAAATATATATAAGACAGACATTAAGAAATAAGACAAAGTTGATAAATATAAAATGATCCATACGGCGCTAGGTGTTCGCAAAATATTTTGAAAACATTTTAACTGTTTTTTAAATTAATTTATAATACTTTTTTTATTAAGTGTTGAAATATTTATAGTATCACCATTATTTATTGGTAATTTTGAAAATTAGAAAAAAAAGCATAGGATTACAGAGCTTTTAAATAAAATTGACATAGTGTTCAAATATTGAATAAAAAAACATTACAATTAATTTTTGAATACAAAATTTTGAAAGGTTCTGTAATCTTCAATTTAACTGAGAAAAAATTTTTTTTTAAATGTTCAAAACAATTTTAAAATATCTTAATGTATTAAACATCAATACAAATAGAATAAAATATATGAGAAATGGATAAAAGTATAAAATTCTCGTAATGTAGAAATATGTATACTTAGCATATGATTTTTTATTTATGGTCATTGCAAAAAATTAATGTTATTTGCATTATATTATAATGAAATTCAAATTAAAATACGTTGGGATTATCTACTTAAAAGCTTGTAAAGGAAAATGTTTCTTCGCAAATCGAATAGTTTTTGTAATAAATAAAAAACAGGGTATGAAATAACAAAACAGACGTCTTGCAGTTACTTCTGAAAATTAATATAAAAAAAGTACTTAGCAACGTAACTGATTCGTAAAAGAAATGGTGTGTATGACTTAAATTTCTAGCTTTTGTTTATAATTACAGATTCTTACACACAATCCTAAATATTAAACAAAAAAAAAAAAAAAAGATAAAAATCGATCCAAGTACATTTATATACAAATTTTATGTACATTTGTAATAAATTTAAAATATATAATTATTATAGATTGTTATATTATATATGTTTATAACTAATTCAAATGTGTTTTATTTCAATCGGTTTTTATTTACTGCAGCAATATAGTTTTTTATACACTTGGATCAGTCAACAATTTCAGAAGAAAAAACTAACTTTTTACCAAATTTCAGGGCTAATTATAAACATTACATGACCAAGTGCAATCCGAATTAAGAATGTTCTCGGAGAACATTTTAGACGTTAATCCATCTGAATCTAGAATCTTAGAGAAGTTTCTGGATTTGATTGCACTTAGTCATAAAGTGTTTACAACACTGTTGCATGTCCTGTGTCCTATATGTTATTAGTAAGATGCAATGATAGTTTTATATAAATCTATAAAAATGTTATACAATAAATCCAAAAATTTTAATTTTTTTAACAAAAAGAAAATAATATGGCGTATTCGAGCAGCAATATCATTTTGTATTAATAAAGGACGCACTTATGTAGATTGTATTGTCTGTCCTTTATTAATATAAAATAATATTTCTGCTGGAATACGGCAATAATCTCCCTCGAAAACGAGCAACACTAAAATAACACTCCAAATTCAATCCTTTTTTAGCATAGATCACTAAAAAGCAGAGTACATACCCTAGGGAATTTTTTTCTTCGGTCCTACATGAAAACGCCAACTGCGTTTGATACTTAAAGTCCCTGAATGTTGTTGTTAAACTCGATATCAACAAATAATGGCCATTTGGCACGACTAAGCTGTGTGGTGGCTCCAAATTATTGAAGTTCGTCTTATCAAAGAAAATTGAAGACTGAAATAACAAACGAAGAAAACAATTAGTGAAGTTATGTGCTTGCACATAATACTTTCCATTTGATTCCGGACATTTGTTATTTATATATATCGAAGATGAATTTAGAATTGTTGGGTAAATACTTTAAAGGTTTTCTTTATTATTATTTTTTAATGTTACTATTTATGTTAATTTTAACATTTATATTTCAGAATCGTTTGGACAAAATTATCCAGAGGCAAGTATAAATGAGATTAATTTTAATTATAAATTTATACAAAAGTTTAACACATTGTTATCTTGTTGCAGGAATTTGATGGTACGTTAGACTGCATTTCTCTTGCTGTAACATGTACATTCAATAAACGTGGAACGTTATTGGCAGTTGGTTGTAACGATGGGAGAATTGTTATTTGGGATTTTTTGACTAGAGGTATAGCGAAAATTATAAGCGCACATGTACATCCAGTTTGTTCATTGAGGTATAGCAGGTTTTTTAACCAAAATATTTATTTTCTTTAATTAATAATGCTCTATTTTTAAATTTTGAAATCAATTTAAATCAATGTTTTAGTTGGTCGAGAAATGGTTATAAATTATTAAGTGCATCTACTGATAACAATGTTTGCATCTGGGATATTTTGTCTGGAGAGTGCGATCAAAAATATAGATTTCCATCACCAGTCTTGAAAGTACAATTCCATCCAAGAAATCTTAACAAATTTTTAGTTTGTCCTATGAGACACGCTGCAGTGATAGTGGATGTGGAAGGTACACATAGAGTCATACCACTTGATGAAGATGTAAGTAAGAGAAGCATATAAAATTAAGCAAAACAGTTTTCAATTATTTTGTAAGAAGTACTTAGTATAGTTGTAACACCGCTACTTTGAGCATGAAAAAAAAAAAAAAACACTATTAATACTAACAAATTTTGTATTAATTTGATAAATACATTACATAGAAATAATAGTAAATAAAATATCCAAATCAAATTACATAAATTATTCATCTTTCTTTTTAGAGTGATCTGAATATAGTCGCTTCTTTTGATCGCAGAGGAAACTATGTTTACACAGGCAACGCTCGAGGACGAATTTTAGTATTAGATGCAGAAACACTAGCTATAAAAGCTTCATACAAAATATCTCAAGGAACAGCTAGTAACACGGCAGTGAAAAGTATTGAATTTGCGAGACGAGGCTCTTGTTTTTTAGTTAATACTTCAGATAGAGTTATTCGGGTTTATGACAGTACAGAAGTTTTGGCTTGCGGGAAAGATGGAGAACCGGAACCAATTCAGAAGCTACAAGATTTAGTGAACAAAACTATGTGGAAAAAATGTTGCTTCTCTGGTGATGGAGAGTACGTTTGTGCAGGTTCTGCGAGGCAACATGCATTGTATATTTGGGAGAAAAGTATTGGAAATTTAGTGAAAATTTTGCATGGAACGAAAGGAGAATTACTTCTGGATGTAGTGGTGAGTATTAAACCTGAAGACAAATTTGAGAATAATTGAAATGTGTTACCAAATAGTCATCAGGTTTTAACCATCTAGAGTTAGAATATTAAAAGTATATTTTATCCTATTGCAACATTTTATTTATACTTGTATTTATATTTATAACAATTTCAGTGGCATCCTGTACGACCTATCATAGCCTCAATATCTTCTGGCGTTGTTTCAATTTGGGCACAAAATCAAGTGGAAAATTGGTCTGCTTTTGCACCAGACTTTAAAGAACTTGATGAAAACGTTGAATACGAAGAACGAGAAAGTGAATTTGATTTGAGCGATGAGGACAAGTCTGTTGTTCAAGGCGAGGAAGCTCAAGATGAAGAAATTGAAGTTGATGTGGCTTCCATTGACAAGGTTGCAGCTTTTTGCAGTTCCGATGAAGAAACTGAAGATGTAGGGTTACTACAGTTTTTGCCAATTTCGCCCGAAGTTGAGGATTCGGAAGATAATCAAGTTATACAACATGATTTACCAATTAAAGAATATCGATCGCATGATATACATTTGCAGGGTGCACCAGTTGATGGTAATTGCAAATGTTTGAATTACATTTTTAAAAAGTGGCTTTGCTCAATATGTCATTTAAATTTAAATACAAAAATTTATAATAATTTTGATTATATGCTATATTTTGATTACTTACATTTTAATGATGAATATATTGTTGATTTTATATTTGCAGAAACTCATCCCCTTCTGAATAAAGGAAAAGATAAACCAGCAGCAAAGAAAGGAAGACCCAGATTAGAACATAGAAAAGGAAAATAATTTTTTATTATATTTATATAAATGTTCTAAATAAGTTTTCAGCATTCATATCAATGCTGAATATTACACTGACGTGACATACATGAAACAGTATATTACACACGAGGGCTAATATATCAGAGATCCATACAATAATTTACATTTTGTGGAATCATGACGTAGACTCGCACTTCATTCAGAAACGTCAATGTCCCTGAGGGAATGTAATACAGATTTGACGTTAATTGAACAAAAATTCTTTAGAAGCTTATGCGATAAAGTAGGGTTTAAGTTGTGAAGACAAAACATTTAATAAAATAATATTTACATAAAAAAGTCACAATGTATATACTTGTCATAAGCCTACTTACAATATAATAGATATAATTTTAATCATACACCATGAACTTGATCGAGGAAATTATCCAGATCAATTCCATACAGCATATCTTCTGAATACTGTTTTCCAGATTTCGACTTCTTAATCTGAAAAGCGTAGTTCCTACATTAGTTTAGTTTCGATTTACAAGACGTATTAATAGTATTTCTATTCATTTAAAAGTAGTTATAGAAATTTGAATGCTGAAAAATAAAAACCAAAAATGTCTAATCAAATAATTTCATTTTTAATAAATGAAGTCTGTACTTATTTTCTAAAAAGGAGTAATAAATATAAATAAAACAATATTTTGTACCTTATCATCTTCAGTGTTTGCCTTTTTTTTACCCCTTAGTTTATCTGAAAAGAATAAAAATGAATAACAGAAATTATACAAATGATAAATAGATGTTGGTGTAAATCTATCATTCACTAAATATTATGAAAAAATTAAAATTTTATTATACAGCACCTTTAATATTTAACAACAATTCTTCATCAGCAAACTGAGCTTCCTTTCCTTTTCTAAGAAGCAATGCTTTTTCAGTTGGCGAAGATGTAGCTAAAGGTTTTGGCAGTGATTTTAAGTATGGATTGTCATCACAGTTATTTAATTTACCAGGAAGCTTTTTTTGTTTCCTTACATTTGTAGTAATTTTTTTCTGTATTATTCTTTTTTTAGGTTTTGGTGTAAAATTAAAAATTTCCTCAAAATTTGTAGGCTTCAAAACATAACTTTCTCCGTCCTCATCCATCAGTCTTAATTCCATTTCTGCATTAGTGTATTTTCGTTTCCTTTTTTTCACACAATTATTTTCATCATAAACTAGTGTTAAATAAGGTTGGGTAGTGCTTTGTGAAGTGTTTGCAATATTAGTACTGTCATGGTCTTGTTCATTTTTGTTTGCTGGAACTAATTGCAGACATTCTAAAACCCCAGGTACCTCTACATGTTTTTCTACAGAAATTTCCTTTTCTGTTTCTTTTACAGTTGATGTAAGGTCTTTTTGCGCATTAACTGTACGCCGAGAAGATGATCTGGTCGTGCGTTTATCGAAACTTTCCTCGTCACTAAAGAGATCACGTTTCACTTGGTCTACTTTTAATTTATGAATTAACTTTGGATCGTCCAATCGTGTGTCTCTGTGTTCTTCAATTGCTAACGGTTTCTCGTTTTCTTTTATATTTGCTGTATCTTCAACTTGTGTATCTTTTGTTCTAGCTGACAAAGATAGAGTTTTATTTTTCTTCTTTTCTTCATTTGTTGTAAGGTCTTCAGTTTCAACTATTCTTTGTTCTAAGTTTGAATCGGTTTTATTTATCGTAAGAATTTTATTTTGTTTCAGAGGCATTAGACTATGAGCTTTCGGTTTCTGAACAGCTACATTCGTATTTTTGAAAGCTGATTTCAGTCTTTCCTTTTTCTCTTCTAACTGAAGTTGAAGATTTTTGGAAAGTTGAGTTTTACAATTAAGCTCTGAAGTACTTGGAATAAATTGCAGATCAACAGGCACAGTCATTTTCTCCATACTAAGAACTTTTACCTTAGAAGCACCTATACTTTTGATACAATTTTCCTGGGAATTATTGTTTTCAATCAATTTTGACGCCACTTCAGCTGCATTTTCAATATTTCTAGTATCCATTTTCATATTTGATGGTACTTTAGCAACTGTTAAATCAATTATTTCTTTATCACTTTCACCGGTTTCCTAAAACATTGATTTAGTTTAGTATTTAATAATCTTATCAACCATTCGTTGTAAATAATTGTAGTATTAAATAATTGTATAATTAAATAATAAATTCTAACCTTCTTTACACCTTCTTTATTCTCCTTCTTTTCTGTTGTATCGGTTACAGGCGATACTTCAGTTTTAGAACTAATTAACTCATTTTTTGCAAACTCTTGTTTTGAGTTATCCTGTAGCGCATTAGCTAATAACTTTAGACTATTTTTAACAGGCGTCTCACTTACTGCGGTCCGTGAATCTGTTTCTGCTTTTAGAGGTGTACTCTTTTCTCTTTGAGATTTGGGCGAATTTGAGGTAGAAGATGAATTACTGTTAGACGAACACGATGACTGTGAGCTATTGCATGAAGACGAAGAGTCACTATCGGACGAATCACTATCGCTCATAGTGGAATTATGACAGTGACTAATATGTACTGTTTCTTCAACAATAGTTGTTCTAGACACGTAGTTAGCATTAGCATTAGTATCATTAGATAAATCTTTAGAAGTAGATGCTATTTTTAACTCTTTTTCAGCATCCTTTTTAGGTAAGTTCTCCTTGATGACTTCAAATTGGATGATTTCAGATGAATGTGCAGAAGCGTCCTTAAAAAGATGTTTAAAAATATTTTAAATCAATCGAATTGTAAAATTAATAAAACTTTATGTTTGAATATATATAATCGTTAAATTTATTAAGTGAATACAGTAAATATAATCGATGTTTACCTGTATTTCTTTTGTCTCGCTACAGTTATTGTTGTCTTCGTTATTTTGATTCGGTTTTTCTTCTGGTTGATAATAATTTGCTGCCAAACAATCATTCTTACTGTCATTCATTGTTTTGTCCGATGGATGTGGAGTAAATACAATGCATGGTGTTGGAGGGAATTCCGGCGTGGCAATGAATTTTTTTATCTTTGTAGAATCATCGCTGAATTTAAGAAACGTTGATAATGTTGTATTACTTGGACTTAACAATCTTGGCGTCGGTGGAATGTCCATCAGCATATTATCTAGTTTACGTGGCGTCTCTAAATCTAGCAAATGTGGAAATGTATGCTTTTGAATCGGTTGTGGGGAAGTCTTAATAGCCGCAACAACCTATAAAAATATAAAAAAAATAGCAATTTACATAAACGACAATTTTGTTATTATATTAAACATTTATTACATTCATATCAACAATATCCTAGGATTAGCCTTGAAAACTTTTTTACCTTTGTTCCAAGTGCTGGTGTAACATCAATGCTTCCACTGACCACTTTTGTAACCGTCGTTGTAATAGTTTTTAACTTGGCATATTTTTTCATCGGTTTTTTATTGGAAGTATTCGAGGTATTTAACGACGACGCTGAAGTATTAGAAAGGTTTAATGATGTACCAAGATCAATGGATTGCTTTAATTCAACGTCCTTTTTGCCTGTTTTATTCTTTTCATTTTCGCACGCAGAAGTATGGTTTTTCTCTTCCGTTCCCTTTATTTTTGTCGCTTTTGGAAACTTTTTTTGAAAAGTCTCTAGCTGCTTGTTTTCATCCGTAACCAAAGACGCTCTCAGATCTGTGTCCCAGCTTTTAGTTTCCTTTTGAGAAACTGATTTCGTAGGAAGACCTTCAGATTTATTCTCTGGTGACACAGAACCTAAAATCATCCCCATGCCGGTGATTTTTTCCCAGCAGCTGCTTAATTTGGGCAGCGGGCTCAACGATGTAACCGGATTGCGAATTTGGACTGTCTGTTCTTGTGTTATTTGATTTAAGGTAGGTGATTTGAAAAGCGTAGCTCGACAAGTAGACTTCGACTGGATGCTTTGTTTACTCTCACAACTTAACATCCCAGAATTCTTACATCCGATCTTCATTGGAGTATTAAAATCCAGTGCTCGCACATGATTATTACGTTTTCGAGGCGTCGATAAACTAAGTCTATAATTTTTCGCTCGACTTTTCATAATTGAGTTTGGCGTGTGTTTCACAATAATATTATGATTCAATTTTGATTCATTTTGATTTACATTATTTTCTGATTTCAATTTTAATTGTTCAGTGTCATTTAACTTCGCTTCAGATGTTTGTTGAGGATCATCTTTTTTGTCAAGAAATTTTAAAATAGGTGACAATCGACTGGAAGACAATCCAAGCGAGTCGTCAAAATTTATTATTGGCATATTATCTGAATTCAGACACATACTGGCATTGCTTCCAGTTCCATACAGTGTTAGTGATTCATTCATTGACGCAGGTACTTCAGTATTCTCTTCCGTTTGATTTTCAGTCTGAACACTTTTAGGCTCAATTACTAAATCTTCTTTGAGTGAAGAAATTTCATCATCCAATGGAATCTCAATTTTGTCAAACTTCTTTTGATGCGTATTAGAAGAAAATACTCGCTTTTTCTTAAATTTGCGTTTTTGTACCAGCGTCTTGATAGAAGGAAGAGAGCTTTGAGTGGTGTTTTTTATAAATGATGATTCTTCACCAGTTAACTTTGACATAACCTTTACTGGAACATTCACTGTTTTTAAATACATTGCTGGCTCTTCAACTGCAAAAGTAATAATTCCAATTAATTTATTAAATAATAAGAAACAGCACTCGATATCAATTCGCAACATATTTGTGAGTGTTTTCAAGACGATTTATACATACATCGCTCTAAAAACCACAGTTTTTTGAGATGCCTCAAACGTATTTTAACTTTGAAAAGAAATGTTTTTAGTCAATCTTAATCACACGTCTTTTAAAGTTATATTGAATTTTAAATACATACTTTTTTAAAAAACGTATTACTTACCCTTTGGCCTTATTGGTATATACTGACTCGATGGTTTCTTAATATTCCCATCTGGAAGTTCATAATTATAGTATTAAAATTGTCCTAGTTATAATGGTGCAGTAAAACAATTTAAAAATATCAACTTACAGTTATTGTACAAGTAAGTATTTTTTGTTTCCTCTTTAGTTGCGTATACAAAAGTTGGCACTGTCTCAATAGTTTCCAGAGATACAATGTTTTCTTGCATTGTTGTAACAATAGATTTCGTAACATTTGAATTACCAAGATTGGTGGTATCCCTAATTTTCACTGTTCTAAGTCGTTTTCTGTTGTTCCGACATATTTTGTGCTCTGTATTATTTATGTTTGCTCTATCTGTTTCTAGTACTGGAACATCCTGAATATTTTCTGTTACATTGCCAATTTTATTTTGATCTATATATACATTATTTTTTTCGTCAGTTCGATTATTCTCAATTTTATCATTTATTTGCACAGCTGGCACATTAGTATTTATTGCAGAAGTTTCAGAGACACCTACTGAAATAATGTCTGTACGATTTTTATTCTGATTTATAATATTGGCATTAATAATACTCATGACGGCAGCAGCGTTTTGATCGTGTAGAGCATTTTCGGCATCATTCTGTTGTGTAGACGGACGTTGATTCCTGGATAATAAACAAAAATTTGTTTAATAGTTAAAAATAAAATATTAATTTTCATCATACATGTGCGTGACTATAATACTCTCAAATCTATGCAGATTGCAATTTGAAGTTTTAATTTAATCATTTAAAATTAAAATTTCAAAAAATCTTAATTCCGCGATCATAGATAGACAGAAGAATCCTCTAGAATCCTCTTTAAACGTTTTACTATAAATAATAAGAAATCATGTTAGTACTTTTCAAAATCTACTTCTGGACTTCTATCTTCATCTGGACTTGTATCTGTTTCTTCTATTTTCCCAATTACTTCACTCAAAAATTGCTCAAATAATGGATCATTTTCTGTTTCAGAGACAGTTGTTTTGATGGCATTGTTTAATTCAGATACTAGAGAAATATTTGTTTCAGGAGCCCCCGCTTCAGGAAGATTTTCTTCATTCGCTGGATATATAACTCTGTTTATATTCTCTGCTATTCTTTCTTGCAATTCTGTGCGAGACAGTAACTCTTTTGTTAATAACTGAAAATCATAATTAAAAATGTATGTACACATATATAAAGTAGTTTCTTTCAGTAATTAATTCTCTCTAATTGAATATTACAATTTTATGATTAAAAGGCTTAAAACAGTAAATAAATGAATGTTATTTAAATAACATCTCAGATAAATATTTAAAGTTATGAATATTGCAATACTTTGCGTCAATTTTAAGAAATATATCTAAAAAAAGAATAAAACATGGTAATTTACAATAAATGATAATTACACTTAGATTTTCAATTGGTTCGTCATGCCATTCCATTTCTAAAGGGTCGTTTGTTTCCAAAGGTGTAGTTTGAACTTCGGTATTTGTAAATGTATGTAGTTCTTCTGTACTTGTTCCCATTGAACATTTTTTTAATCTATCCTTTTCCAAATTATTTTCTGCTAAATTGTTTGAATCTGTTAAACAAATTAATAAATTAATGTATCAAATGATTCTGATGATGATCAAATGTCTAAATTAAATAATAAGTTAGAAATTAAATTTATGCTAAATAATTATATTAATTGTTTTATAGTAAATTTGCCATACTATTTAAAATTTATATAACTTATTAATGACATAAATTTATAACAACCTGCTTGTTTCAAATTTGTAGACTTTGAACGATTAATTTGTTCAGTGTCATCTTTGTTTGATGTGTATATACTATTTTTCTGATTTTCCTTCATATTTTTAAGTTTGCCAGGTGTATTACCAGTACATGAATAATTACCAGGTAAATTGTCTGATGGAGTGGCTTCCGTTATGGTAAAACCTTAAATTATATATTTTTAAGGCAATAGTTTTTGCAGGGAAACATCAGTGTGTTTAAAATTTATATAAGTACTACTTACATTGATTCAATGTTTGCTTTGATAACTTTTCCAGATCCATTTTTAATTTTTTACTATGTTCACGTTCTGTGTTACTATAACGTCTTTTACGATTACTACCTGACAGTATTGGGGAATCTCCCGTTTGACTGTTGGACTAAAACGAAATATAGTTTATTTTTAATTAAAAAAGGTGTCAACCTTAAGGAATTAACAATAAATCCACTGCAGGTGTATATTGCATGTGTTAAGAATATTGAAAAACAAACAAACAAACTCAAAGAAATCAAAACTTTGACTATCAGATTTTAAAAATTCTCTAAAATTTTTTTTCTTTTTTTTTTTACTTTCTATGCACAAAAATTATAAATTGAACTAACCTGAGATGGAACATTGATATTGACAACAAAGCGTTGTGATCTTGACCCATCCAACAAGTATTTCAATTGATCCACCAAATCCATTGTTTTCTTTATAGATTTATTATCAGAGTATTGTTTCAGCTTTTCGTGTACTAGAATATGAGTTTTAAAACTTAATTATTAGGTGTCAATTCAAATTAAGAATATTAATTATGATCGTCATTGTTGAAAAAATAACCTACCCATGTTGGTGGCCATACAATACTGTTCCAAAATATCTGTTAAACTCATGTCTGACGAAACTTTTGTATTGAAATTTTTGCCTTGAGACACAAATGCACGACATTCTTCCAGTCGTGGGCTTGTTTGAAGAAATAATTGTGCAGCGTCCTCACAGCCTTCTTCCTTTAAATATCCTACAACAAAGATAACACTAAAACAGTAAACAATTGAACTTTCATGAACAAAAATTGCTCCTTTTTGTTTATTGTTTACAAATAACGCTACAACTTAAACTAAAAAATGTTTATCTTTGTATCAATAATTATAATAAAATAAAAAATGTAAACAACTAATGACATAATCAACAAAAAAATTAACAAAATAAAATAAATCGTGTTATTTCGTTAATTATTACATTATATAAATGAAATTTTGAAGTTCAATATTATTATAGTTTAATAAGGAGTTACAATACTCCCGCCAATAAATATAAGGTTAATGTTAATTGAATCACTAACCGAATACGAGTCTCGCGATTTCCGAAGGCATCAAAATTTCCATGATTATGCAGTTATTCTATTTATCGTCAATGTAAACAAACATGTCAGGAACAATCTGCACTAAAAAAATATGTTTTCAAGACAATTCGTGTTTTATGCATCGTTGATAAATATAAACACACACTTTTTAAAACATCTTCTTTCTCACTCATTGACACTGAACCTTCAAACATAGTACGACTATCGACTTGCATCAGTTGCAGCAAAGTGAAAGATCCAAAGCCATCTGGTGATGTTTTCAAAACCTACAAAATGGAACTGAAATTCCCCTTTTTCAATTCACGTTTAAATTCGGAAAAATGGGGAGAAGAATAAAAATATTAGGGAGGTTCAAAGAATTCATCTTATTCTTTCTTTATCCGTATCTGAGAAAGACAAGCTGCAATGATTCGTAATGTTACGCTACTTTAAAATATTTCCAAGAATAATGTTGAATTGAAAAAGGGATGTTTTTCACACGTGAAATTAATTGTTTGACCTCTAGCATATTTAAAACCTTACAACTAATTCTGTTAAAAAAGGAAATACAATCCAATTCACGTAAATGCGTTCTTTTTTTGTAGAAAAAGTTCCGAACATGCCACATTTTCAATACAAAATATAATTAATGATTGGAAACGCTAAATTTTTTTGTTAAAAAAAGAAAGGAAATTAGAAGTGTTATAAAAAGAACAAATCTCATAATTAAAGTTATATCGACAAATATAACAATTCAGTAAGAAAGATAGGGGTGTTGGTTAACAGAGACTGGATTTGGTTTGTTACGCGTGAAACCGTGGGTTCGATTCCTCAATAATGCACTTTTTATTTTTATAAATCGATGTTCGGGCGAAATAAAAAATATCTGAACTGTAGCATAATTAATATAATAATAGTGATGTTTAAAATTATAGCACTACGACTTCTAATGATATCACAATGACATCACACGGTGATATCACTGAGATAAATATAAACCAAATAGTAAAAAAAATACAAGTATATTATATGAAGAGTATTCATCACACTAATACCGTAGAATATCATAGCGATTTTGCCATGACATCACATTACAATCACTGCATTATTACCGTGACATCCTTATGAGATTGATGAAAGACTGTGATGATACTGTGATATCAACACAATCATTGTAACATCATAGCGACACCTTCATAGAATCGCTGTGAAATATCACCGTAATATCACAATGAAATTCATGAAACCGCATGATATCAAAATGATATCATACAAAAAGGGACATTTCAATTCAATAGGCAGACCGCATGTGAGAAAATGTTTTAATATCAAACACAAACCGTAATTTAAAACATTTTTGCTCAATATAATACTACCCCATTGTTACTCTTAAACTCATCAGTAAAAATGAATGAATAAAAACAAAAGACATAAAACCGCATCGACTAAAAACGGCTGAAAATATCCACCACGCATATTCTGGAACTTCATGAACGAAAAAAAAAAAAAAAAAAAAAAAAAATTGTACCACGGTATTTATAGAACGTCCCACCTTTTTTGCCCTTAGACTTGAAATAGCGGCCAACGACTGTCATGTAAAAAATTGCAATTAATTATAATTATATTAAAACATCGGAGCGCCGTCTCGAGGTGGTGTCTTATTTCATTGGGTACGTTCTGTCAAGATCGATCGACGCGTGCACGGTAAACTTGAATGAAGCGGGAGTATTGGTCCAGCGGATTCTGTAAGGAACGAAGCCGCAGAGCGTGCGCATTTTTGACACACGACGCAGTCTCGATTCAGTGGAAGCCGGCCGACGCAGTTATCTCTTTGTATATCATGACGGCGACGCGAGGGAAATTGCGAATTATTCGCTCCACCTGAGCGACTTGCGAATTCGCAAACAATTATACGACGTTGACAGTCTGGCGAAGCTCGGCATCGGTTGTGTGACGTTATTGATTACCGGCGAAGTGATACTGAGGTGGCTAACAGAATCCGAATGTAGGGGCACGGATATCAACGAGTTCGAAAATAGTACGTGCATTTTCGGCAGTAATTCAGCTATAAATATAATCATATATAGGAGACAAGTCAGGGGTAAAAAATGTACGCTTGAATTTTGTATTTAAATCCACATTGATACGCGAGGTAAACGTTAATGAACGTACAGATTGACCGATCAAAATACGACAAACTTTTGCGTCAGCAGATTTGAATGAAATTAGATTTCTCGACGAGCGAGCGTTTTCGTGTCTCTTTTATAAATTATTACTAGTTCTGATTGATCTTTGTGGTGAATAAAGCATAACGATGTGAATGAAGTAAAAAATAATGGTTTTAGTTTATTTGCGAAGAGAAAATTGCGGTGGGACGAAAGATTGTAATGAATGATTGGAAATTCGGATGAATATTTTCAAATGTTCGCGTATTTTAATGAAAAATAAAAAATGTATATTGTTAAAGGTGTTAAAATTGGATCTCTAGAATATTTCTATAAAATGGTCTAATAAGATAAATTTTACAAAAATATTATTTTTGTTGGCATGGAAATGATATAATTTATGGAATTTCTGTTTATTAATGTTATGAACAATTTGAAGAGAAAAAATGAAACGAGAAAAAATTGTATGCATAACTGACTTTCGAATCGTTTATATTAAAATGTTTTTCCATGACGCACTGTATTATTTCATGCTAAATTTCAACTTATTGATTGAAAGGATTAATTTTGCCACAACGATTCCATTAATAATGTTATGTAAAATCATGTTTTGTCAATGCCAAAGTGAAAAGTAGGGCACTAATTATTAAATTTACGTTTTCAGGTTGCAACGATAACTACTCATGTGTTTTCGTACACCAATAAAATTCATTAAACTGCTCAATTTTTTCAAAACTAGACAATGAAAGTACAGACTATATCATTGAAAGATGGGCTGAACTAATACAATGAAGTTTGATATAATATGAACAACAATTTTGTATACTAATCATGAAGTTTTACATAAAATTGTGGACTGATGTAACATCCGTATGTTTTCTTATTCGCGCAACAAAGACAAAGTGAATTGCAGTGATGTCCAAACTGAGCAGAATTTTTAAATTTAAACAAAAATGCAACATCATCGAATATAGCATGGTTGTGCAAAGATATATAGTATTTATATATTTGATTTGTATGATAAATCACTTGGATGCTGGGATATTGCGTTCTTCGCCCTACCTAGGCTACTGCGACTTCGAAGAAATATGTGACTGGAACTGGAACGAAACTCAGATTCAGAAGGTTTTAGCACCTGTAAAAGATGTACCAAATTTACTGACAGATGCCTCGGGTAACGCGAAAGGTAAGTCAAAATAATAACATCGTGCAACAAGTGTGGAACAGTATATCATTTTCCGCACTATCCGTCCATACCATTGCCTGAAGAAAAAGACAAAGTTTATTTTGATATCATCAGCTGAAAGTGAAGTTAAATTGAATCTAAGTGTTTTCGAATTAACATCTATAGGTCATTTTCTTCGGCTAACTAACAAACAGAATGGACTAGTTTGGTCTACGGTGATACCTCCGACGGGTTCTGGCTGTGTATTAGAAATGGCATTGCACCAAGTCAAAATGAAGGGCGGTACCATTCGTCTCGTGATCATGACCCCACATAAACCAAATGAGAATTACACAAGTTGGGTGGCCGATGATCGTTTTGGGAACAACAATTCAACGTAATTTCGACGCACATTTTTTTGTTAAAGAAAAAAAAAAAGAGGAAAAGAAGTTGCAAAAATCTATATCTAAAAATTTTAAATGTATTATGATTACAGATGGAATTTAATGCGATTTAATTTGGGTGCAATTAGTCAGGAACACCAGCTAGTTTTGGAAATTTCGATGCCACTACTAAGTTCCAGCATCGCCATCGATAATATTCGTCTTGTTGATTGCTTTCCAGGTGACGGTCCCACACTAAGAAAAAAGCCAATTTAAAATAAGTAGATGGTTTTTAAAATAATGTACTTGTCCTAAAATAATGTTTCATTATTGCCGTAGAGTCTACATCAGTTGGAACTACTTGTACAGAGGATATGTTTCGCTGTAACAACGGTTCATGTATAAATAAAACTCGCGTTTGCGATCTAACAGCGGATTGCGCGGATGGAGAAGATGAATCAATTGAATGTGGTAAACGATATATCATATAAACATCAGTCATCTTTGCTGGATCTAATAACTTTAGTTGGACCTTCTTTTTGTCAAATAGTTTCATTTTTTGATACATTTTCAAGATAAAATGCCGAAAAATGCACGGTGTAGTTTTGAACATGGATGGTGTGGTTGGACAAACGTACCTAGAAGACCTCTCAACTGGACCTTACACAGCGGACCAACACCAACAGAGAGAACAGGTCCCAGCTATGATCATACGTACCGAAACATTACAGGTAATTTGTTTTTGCTGTGCATCAATTTGCGCATCTTCTACATGATTGGTCAATACTGCTACCAAAGACCTGTTGGGTCTTAAAGTGTAAAAATTCAGAAGTTGGGTGTATTGTGTAACAAGGGCGAAAACCTACTAATTTTCGCTCGTGTTGATTTTTTTTTTAATATTTCATGTTTTGTAATTTTATTTCAATGCTTCTCTGCAGGGACTTATGCTTACGTAGATATGTCGAAACCGTCGGATTATGGATCCAGGGGAACGATCGCCAGTCCAATATTCAATCCGACACCTCCATATAGTAGTGATCCTAACAGCAAGTATTTTCGCTCATGTCAGGTCTGTAACTCAATATTCGTTTTCTATAAAAATGGTGTATTCCATGATAATTTGCTATAAATTGTAAATCACAATTTATTTGATTTTGTGATAAATGTTGATTTTTTCAGATACGCTTCTTTTATCATCAATTTGGTGCTCACAGTGGTTCGTTAGGTATTTATCTTGTACAAATAAAACCTCATCAAAATGAAACAGATCGCATTTGGTGGTCTTATGGTGATAAAAAGGACATTTGGTATAACCAAGCAGTATCGTTACCTGAAGTAAAGTATAAGTAAATATATATTTAATTTGCATTACATGTTAACAAAAAAAATTACATGTTTTTTCACGTTATCCTAAGTTAATTCGCAAAATTAAATTAATCTGCAAAGTTGTTGGAAATAAATGCATTTTTATGCATTTTTAAATAGTGAATTTACTTTTTAAACATGCAAAAAACACAATTTTAAATTTATACTTATCGTGAAAAACCACACCGTAATACATATGGATATAGTATTTTTGGATTGGGGTAAAGCGTCAGTATTGTTAAAATTATCAATTGTTCACAGGTATTTTTTAGAATTCGAAGCTAGTAAAGGCATGGCTTCGTTAGGAGATATCGCCGTAGATGATATTTCATGGAGTCCAGAGTGTTTTGGAATAGGTTGACTTTTTAATTTTCTACTTATATTTTATTTTACTTACTAACTGAAAATTTATGACAGTAATCTAATTTCGTAGGAGTGCCGCCAGAAGTCCTTGGAGATTTTAATTACTACAATCCCATTATCGAATCGGAAATTAAACCAGAGCAACATCCAGATTTTATGAACGAGACAGGTAAATGAAATGAAATGATGGATATGATACACGATTCTAAAGCGGTACTATTAATGTGATTTTAAAACATAACTTCATTTTTACTTCTTTTTGCAGTATTAAAAATCACCACTTGTGGACAAGTTGGAAGAATGGGACCTACGTATGATCAATGTACAAATGAATATAACAGTACAAATGTTGAATTTCTCACGGAAAACGTATTGTCATCTATAAAACCATCGAGTCTCGATGCTCCTATATCGAATATGAGAGGTATACAACGGTGGACGGTGCTTCAGGGTGGATTTTATACGTAAGAATTTTAAAATGTACATTACATATATAATTTTTTTAATATGCATACATTCCTCTTAAATCTAGAATATTTACAAATAAATAGAATGAAATTTAGCTGAAAATCATAACTTACAGAATACTTGGTGTTGGAGCTCGTGGAGGTCGTGGCTCTGGAGGTATGGGAAGCACGTTAGGTACTTTAGTTCGTGGAGTTATTGAGTTAGAAAAAGGACAACAACTCTACTTTTTAATAGGACAGCCAGGATCCGATGCATGTCCTAAAGTAAGTAATGACAATTATTAATAATTACACTTTCAAAATAAAAAATACTATTTTTTAAGGATCAAAAATTGGTTTAATTTCAGACTGATTATATTTTGAATGTATCAAAATTATATTATAAATGTAACAATATTCATTTTAACAGAGCCTCGGATTGAAGGTACATGAATGCCAACAACTCAACATGAAAAAGAATGCTAATCAAACATCTGGCTTTGCTTCGATTGTGAGAGAAGTTAAAAAAATTCAATTGAAAGACGGTGGTGGTGGAGGTGGTGGTGCTACTTACATTTTTATGGTAGGAAAATTTGCTAATATTAACGTACAGAATATTAATTGTACCTATGGTCGAGTTAAAATCCTTATATATAGTTTAAATATATATTTAAAATAATTTAATACCAATAATTCTGGATGGTATAGTTAAAAGCTAATGGAGAACAAAAGCCGATACTTATAGCAGCTGGTGGAGGTGGATTGGGATTAGGACAATACGTCGATGACGGAGTGCAACATGGCAAAGGTGCAAGTCCTCCTGATAGACCACCAATGTCTGGTGTCAGTGCTGAAGGAAAAGGAGGTAAAGCTAAATAAAAGTTGCAGCCATAAACTTGAATGAAAAATGAAAAATTTCTTGGAAGATCTGTTCCAAATTTGGCTCAGGTAGTAAAAATAATTTCACTGATTTATATTATTGGAATATAAATTTTGTTTATTAGGCGGTGGTGGAGGATGGACTGGTTCCTGGAATAAAGTTTCACATCAACCATCGCTTGGTATGCCACTGATATATGGAGGTATTGGTGGTATTGGTTGTGGTGTATCGGCATTATCTCACGGAAATGGAGGGTTCGGGGGTGGTGGTGGAGGATGCCTTACAGGTGGTGGGGGAGGAGGATATATAGGTACAACTCAATAATTCAATTGCAGTAAAATTAAATGTCATAGAAGTTATTCATCTGATTGGAAATAATTGGTCAATACCTTCGCCTAATATTTATTTTAAACGAAAACTATTTTTCAAAATTTAGGTGGCAATTCAGGCATTGGCGGTTCTGGTAATGGCGAAGGCGGTTATTCTTACGCTTCTCCGGAATTACTTTATGTAGACTTCCGGCCTGGAATTAATCAAGGTCCCGGAGAAGCGTTTGTCATTCCTGCGATTAGTGGATGTGGCTGTGATTTTCGATGTGTTGCTTTAGACCAGCACCTTAGTGAGACAAAGTGTCTTTGTCCTGTCGGATGGTTACTTAGCAATGATTCAAAAACATGCTTAAGTAAGTGAAACACGAACATTACAATCTCTTCAAATGTTCATAAAATAGTGAATATTAAATAATTATTACAGTGGCTGATGACTCACATGTGGCACATCAAACATTTATGATCTTGTTGATTGCTGTTAGTGTTGGATTGGTGTTTGCGTTTGCCGGATTATGTCTTCTATTATGTAATTATACATATTTATTGAATTTAATTTTATTGGATAAAGATTATAATACTACTTAATACTTATCATTTTCACAGACAATCGCTACCAAAATCGAAAAGCAGTTCTAAGACGCCGTAAAGTTATATTTGGGAATAATGGAACGGAATTAACTGCATTAAGAAATGTATCCGATAATATAATATCTGAATATAATCCAAATTACGAGTTTGCTGGGAATCTATATAGCTTCAAAGATCTTCCACAAATACCTCGAGACAATATTTCTTTAGTCAAGTAAGAATCGATATTTATCACGACAGTAAACACAAATGTTAAGCGAAAAGATTTTTATAAGATTTTGAATATGTACTTTCTATTTGCATTTTTAGGCCGCTGGGCCAAGGTGCATTTGGCGAAGTGTTTCAAGGAATATATAAATACCGTCGAAGAAACGAAGAGCATCCGGTTGCAGTGAAAACGTTACCGTCTGTATCCACACAACAAGCAGAAGCTGATTTTATGATGGAAGCTCTTATAATGAGCAAATTCGATCATCCTAATATTGTTCATTTTATCGGTGTATCTTTTGACAAGCATCCAAGATATATTGTTCTCGAACTTCTAGCGGGCGGCGACTTGAAAAATTTTTTACGTGAAGAAAGACCCCGATCTGTAAGATAATCTAAATTTATATTTTTTTTTTCTTTACTTCTCCAATATATCTGCACTTACAAATTAATTTTGTTATTCAAAATAAAAGTTTATCAAAAGTAACCATTTCAAACAATTTTTAAACGTTGTTCTTTTTGCATAACGTTTAAATGTTCATAACATGTTGAATGAGTTATTTGAAATTTTGTTTTTAGGATCGACCAACAATGCTTTCGATGCAGGATCTAATTATGTGCGCCTACGATGTTGCCAACGGTTGTAAGTACATGGAAGATGCACGTTTTATTCATCGGGATATCGCAGCGAGGAATTGCCTTCTTACTTGCAAAGGACCAGGCCGCGTTGTGAAAATCGCAGATTTTGGAATGGCACGAGATATTTATAGAAGTGACTATTACAAAAAGGGCGGGAAAGCGATGCTACCTATTAAGTGGATGCCACCGGAAAGCTTTCTTGATGGCATTTTCACAACTAAGACTGACGTTTGGTAGGTTGATTTTTCTTTGAATGAATGAGATTTCGCTTGTGTAAGGTTGTAATAAATTGTAAACAATTCTAAAAAAAAAAAGATTATTATGTGTTTAATTACCGATTTTTAGTTTATTTAGTAACTCTAAATATGTATGATTTTTTTAAATCAGGGCGTTTGGTGTACTTCTATGGGAAATTATGTCGTTTGGCTATATGCCATACACTGGATGCGCGAATAGAGAAGTTATGTCGATGGTTACAAGTGGAGGCAGACTGGAAAGACCGGCTGGATGCCCTGATCCAATTTATGGAGTAATGACGCAGTGTTGGCATCCATTGCCGGAAAATAGACCAAGCTTTTCTACTATTGTTGAGAGAATAGGTTACTGTTTACAAGTAAGGAAATATTTTTTTCAGCCAAAAATCAGAGTACAATGTAATTGAAAATAATTAAAATTTTCAATTCACAGGATCCTGATGTGATCAATCATCCTATGCCTAATCATGACATTCTACCAATATGTGATCGGGAAATAACGATTATGAGGCCAGATCCGGAAACGGAATGCATTAACGTTCACACAGATGTAAGGTCAAACAAGATCTTATTAAAACAGAATTAAATTTGGCCAATTTGAAATAAACCTGTCAATCCAAAAGACAAACTAATTTGTTGTCTTCAATTTTTGTAGTTAGATGGATGCGGATATGTGCAACCAAAAATCAATTTTATTCCCGATGGACTGCAAACGTCGTCATCGAGTACAATGTGCACGTCATTAAAGCATTCTGAAGACCATAAAAGCTTTAACGCTGACGGCGTTTCTTTAACATCCAAAAGTGATAACTATCAAAATACACAAGTGGTGGAAAATCTGCCGGAAGTTCAAATTAATGATGCAAAGGTAAAGTTACAAAATCTATTGATAACAGCTATTTGTACATTTGTAAGGGAAAATGTAACATGCAATTTTTTGTTACAGAAAGTGTGGACTGCTTCCTAAAATTAAACAAAGGTGAAACGGATAAAAACGATGAATATTAACATCATCTTTGATGAATGAAAACATGAACACGAGATTAACCTACGTTTATGAATTCTGGTTGAATAATTAAATTATAATTTAAATGTTCAAACTATATGAATATTTTCATATTTTTATTTATACAAAATAAAAACTATTTTATTTTTTTTATGGAATATAACATATTTTAAAAGATTAGTACATTTGTAAATATTCATTTCATTATAAATTGACAATACTACTGATTAAACAAAATAATGAAAAAAATGAAAAAAAATAAATAAATAAATAAAAACATGTACATGAGCCACACATACAGGGTTATCATTACAT
>JABFOV010000475.1:0-37841 GCA_022817685.1 Aradophagus sp. ZL-2020 | reverse complement strand
GCCCACGTGCAAGCTCAGGGCCTGCTCAAGTCTTCGGATCTCCAGCAGCAGCGCAGCGCCACCGGCACGCCCGAGGATCGCAAGCCGATCTCCATCGTCGAGGAGCGACTCAGCGGCCGCTCCGTTTCGCCGCCGGACAAGTTTCGGCCGCGCAGCCCTGACCTAGAAAGCGACTCCAAGCGACGAAAAGAGGAAAAGCTCGGCCACGTGAGTGTGCATCTCTTTTTTCCTTTTTTTATTATTATTATTACTGTCATTATCACTTTTAACGTGAACAATTTGTACACTCACAAAAACCTTCGTTCAAGAATCACTAAATTTTGCTATTATTTCTTCGATTAAAACCTAATTTTATCCTGTCAAAACATTTTTTCTTGGTTTAATCACTTAGTATCTTGGATCAAGGTAATTTTTCTTGGCTCAAGAAAATTTATTCTTGGCAAAATATCAAGATGCATTTTGTTTTGAACCAAGAAATTTTTTCTTCATTCAATGCATCCTTTTTGTGAGTGTAGGCAAATGTTTTTTTGACTTTCGTAGTTGCGCAATTTGAGACTAAACGATTGGTGAATTACCTTAGGAAGGGAGGCAGGCGATAAAATCAGATATAAATCAGTATAAGTTAGTACTTTGGGGTGTTAAGTAAATTTACATAACAAATTTAATAGCACGTAAAATCACACCTCGAGGGCTCCTTTCCATTCAAAATTGATCCTCGATTTTCAGAGGAATGTAAATTTTTAAGAAACGATCATGTTTAATATATTTTTTTCCTTGAGGTTTATGGACTCGGAAGTCAAATTTTAAAACGATGGCAAAGTGGTTCAGTTTTTTGTACAAGTTTAGCGAAAATTGAAATAATTTTGTTTAAATTGCTTCAATTATTTTCGATTCATTTCCAAAAGTCAATAATTATTTTTGTTTCAAATTAAATGTTTTTATAGCGATTGCAGTGAATAAAAATAGACGATTTACATAAGAGAAAAAAGAATTTTCGAAACAATGGTTACATTTTACAACAATTTTACATTGCATAACAAGAAAAATGAGATAACTCAACGAATGAATTCCGGTCTGACTGTTCGTCGTATATTCTACTTGCGCGGTGATGCCTATCGAACGCAAAACAATAGAAAACCAAATTGCATACATTTTTCCTGACATTTCACGCATTATTAATTGATCCTTAATTTAAGTATTCAGACGCAGTCCTTAAAATTGTCGTTTCCAAGATTTATGAAAGTTATACAGAGTTCTCAATTACGCTTGCCGTCTCGATGTTTTACTAAACCACTTATTTCTTTCACTTCCGTTTTTCCTTCCTCCGCTCACATTTTCGCGGTTATTTTGTTCACTACGTATTGCTTTTCTTGGTTTACTGGTAAACGAGGTTGTTTTCTTCCCTTTTTCTAGGCATTTGTTTCCAAGTATACAAAACCAATGAAAACATTTCAGTCCTTTTTTTTTAAACCAAAATTCAATTCCTCTGTTCAATCTACTTAAAACATTAAATACTAAGGAACGAAGGAATAAGAAAAAACGTCGTAAGAGAATACACGATTTGAACATATTTAAAAGAAACTTTTTTTTCAGTTAAGATCAATCATAAAACTATAAGATTAACATGTCAATTTTCCGATTATTTGACGTCCATGAAATGTTTATAAAACATCCTCATACGAGTAATTTTTTAAATTATATATATCGAAATTGAATGTTTATTTTAACTGGCCATAGATGTTTATTAAACGTTCGATTCGAAAATTGTCTATCAACGTTTCAGAAAAATCGAATCTACGTAATTAAACTTCATCATATCACCATATAAATAACTCACATTTGAACGTTGAATCAACGTTTTATTAAAGTTCTTTCTACGTTTTCTCTACGTTTCATCTACGTAACTTAGGTTTGTCAAAATCTGGAATTTTTTGAATCCCGAACACGTCAGCCCAAATTTAAACAATTTTAATATTACTACATGAAACATATTATCGTAATTTTATTTTATTTTATTAATTAGATTTCCCTAGTAACCTCACGTATTGGAATATTTTTATAAAAAACATACAGGTCCGGGTGAAGCGAACAAAAGTTCTCCAGAAAACGTAGAAAAGCAGGAAAATTGATTCCTCCGTTTCTGAAGCCACCCTTGCAACTGTTTAAACCACTTCATTAGACATTCAATTCTGCATTAACTTGCCATTACCATTGTTAGAACTCCAAATTTACCCTACGTTTTCTCAACAAAAAAAAGTCCTATTTACAAGGACTATTCCATTTTACCGAACGCGTTGCCGAAAGAGGCGCGTTCGGCTAAGTCAAAGGCTGGTCATTCGCAGCCGATACTCAACGTCATAATTCAGACGGGGGACGGTGTCGAGCGGGCGCATTTTTTTCGCCCATAAACCTTGGAGCGAAAATACATATCGCGGGCGCGCAGAGAGCCCGGCGCTCGCACGGGCACAAAGGCCGGGCGCGCGCGCATGTATCCTGGCAAATACATAAATACAAGTTGAGCTAACCGAAGCCCTTCTGTATCCGCCGAGACCTCGGGGCAAGGCGGGAGACGGATGAAGCTAGATAAAGAGCGACGGCGCGAGCGAGGTGGACGCCACGGGTGAGCGAGAAGGCCGGGGAGCAAGAGGGGTCACGGGGTGGCGCGATGACAAAACATTCGCCCTAAGCTTCCGCGGGAGACCGGCGTCGGCCTGGGCTGGGGTGGGTAAATACGTGTGCAACGGCGGCGGCGGCGGCGGCGGAGGCGTGGGTGGGGACCACCGGGAAGGGGGGCACCGGGGGGGCCAAGCTCGCCGAGCTGTCGAGGTGCAAGGGACGGGGTTTATATCCATCATTTTATATTTCTCACAGACATAAAAATCTATACCATTGCCGTGCCCCCCTTCCAGCCCCCCGCCCCCGCCCACCCACCAACCCCGCGCTCTCGCACTCGCAAACCACTTCTCCTGTTGTCGGAGCGCCGTCCCTCCTTTTTTTCTCTTTCGCTCTTCATCCCCGCCAGCGCCCCTTCGCCACCCCCCCCCCGTGCCCGCACCTTTTATCCGCCCTTACTCTGCGGCTCCGCCGACAGGGGGCGCAAATATCGTATTTATTATACACCGATCCCCATCACGCCGTCGTTCTTCAACTCCCTCTCTCGCTCCTCTCTATCTTCGCTCATCTCCATCATTGTACGCTCGCTCCTCCCCCGCCGTCAACCCCCCCCCCCTCTCGCCCCCCGACAACCGTCACTGTTTCCTTTTCCACGATCGCTACCGTTGCGTTCCGTACAAACCCATTGCTACGATTGATGGATACGCGAGCTCGCGTTACACCTAAGTGCCTCAGCCCTGGAAAATCGAGGGTCCGGGCGATCGGGGTCAGAGTCGGCTGTTAATGAGAGTAAACACCGGCCGAGTAATTGCGTCAAATTGAGTCGCGGTTGAGGAACTGGGGTGTTGAGTTAACAGTTAAGTTTTACGTGGGATGTTAAAAAGGAGGGATTTTGATTGCAGGGGGCTTGGGAAAGTTGTCATCGGTGGGATTTGAACCTTAGGACTTGTAGTCAAAGTAACTCGGGGAGGGTGTCCGGCGAGCTTTTAAGTTATGAAAATCATTGAATTTGTATTTGAAGTTTTTCTTACAAGTAATAGTAATTTGTATTTGATTATTTTTTTATTTGCATGCATTGGAAATAATGTTTAAAAGGGGACGTTTATTTAAGATTGTTTCAATTAAACAGTGGGAAACGAGGCATTTGTAAGGCCCTAATAAGACGACATTCCTTTATGAAACCGTTATAAGTACTGTGCGCTACGTTTCGATTTCCGTTTTAATTAAATTGACAATTTTCCGCTGGGAATATTTGTTTATGGAAGGAAAATAGTCGGTTCTTAATTATGCACCATTTTCCTTCCCTTAGCGATGCCAATAGAAAAAAAATAAGAATTCCCATCCGTTTAATTTAACTGTAATTATGATAAGATTTAAGTATTAATGGATATAACGTGCTTGAGCGATTAAATTATATATTTTATTTTACTTTCAGGAAAGTGATGGCGAAAAAAGCGATCAAGACTTAGTTGTAGATGTAGCTAATGAGGTGAGTTGTGTTGTAAAGTTCGAAGAATAAAATAAACAGTGATAAGTGTTTGCTATACTCTAAGATCAAAAGTAATTATAAATCACTGAGCAGACAGTAGAGTTACACCGAAAGAGGAAAACATTCGGATAGTCAAATTAGATAGTTGTAATAGTCATGTTTGATTAAAGTGAACAGATAGTAAAATCAAGTATCTAGATAGTAATATCAATGTCTTGCGGGGTCGATAGTTATGCGCGCGCTGCTCGCTCCTATCTAGATATTTTAAAGAACCATTTAGACAGTAGAATATCAATTATCTATTGCCATTTAAATTCTTCGATATTCAAAACGAAGATATAAATAACAATTTCAACTATTTATTTCTCTTAATGTCTAATAAAACAAAACGAAAAATAAACTAAAGGTTTAAACTTCAATTCTGGATGAGAAATCGAAGACTAGAATCATCTATGAAAAATCATAGACAATCTTTGAAAAGAACAAAATTAAAGAGAAGGAAATTTCAATGTCAAATTATGAACGTTTGATTGTATATTACAGGAAGCATCTTCTCCTCATACCAACGGTGATCATCCAGATCCACAAGAAAACGGTACTCTAGAAAAACTCTCGGCAGTAGTGCACGGATCGAATCCTGGTGCTGGACCTACCTCTGTCAAGGAGAGGCCTCCTTCGCGAAGTGGCAGTTCTTCCGCTCGGAGCACTCCTTCTCTGAAAAGTAAAGATGTAAGATCTTGCAACGAGCAAGCTTTTATTTTTCATTATTTTTCCTCCTTTTGCACGAAGGGTATCGTTATTTGTTTCCTCTTAATTCAAACCTTTTTTTTTCGTGTAGTTTCTTATAAGATTTACAAGATCTTATATGAATGTTATTAAAAATTCTTGTAAAATAAGGGGACGAAAATTCAGTGCAAATGTTAAATAAGAAGTATCTTCACTATTATTGCCACTTGAAGTTAATATTATTACTTCATAGATTTTAATATCGATGGTCTTAAAAATTATTATACAATTTTAAAATATCGTTGAAACGTAGGACTTTTGATTATGTAAAAACTTCTTTCTTTATTAGATGACCAGTTATTTTTTAATTTTGTATTATAACGTAAAATACTTGTATCTCTTAAATGAATCTTCTTTATTTTTTGACATACCTTTCAGTAACAGCTAATGAAAAGTTCGTCATTCCTAATCAAACTCATTTAACAAACAGACCAGTGTTAACGCGAGCGTTTCTCGTCAATAACTTGATTAGCATGACTCTAAACACATGCATACTAATAAGTTGATAATGCTTGTTTGTGTAAGACACTTCTGGCATTTTGATTGATCAAAAGGAAATATAATGTTTTAAAATACTCTTATTTTATTTCATTTTATGAGAACTGTCATTTTTTTTTACAAAAATTGTTGATGTGTATTCTGTACTTATATAAATTAAAATACACAATTCAAATTTGTTGATACATTCTGAACTGCTCCAATACAATGAGTTCTTCGAATGAAGTAACAAAAATAAATGGCGGAGGTTGAAATTATATTATCTGTTTCATAAGACATTATTGGAAGTCGATGTTATGAAACTTTGAGGGAAGGTTCGAAGGAAGGGTGTACAGTAACGAAAACAAAGAGATACCAAAGTGCGCTAGCTGAAGCAAGTAAAATATTTAGGCGAGATTCGCATAGTTGGGCATCGATTCCGGAAGGTAGCCACGAGCTCTTGACGATGCGGGTTTATTATCCGCCCTTCTCGCAGTTAACGCCACCGCAGGATTATCGGGCCTTGCCACCCCAAGGCAATGAAACGCCCGCTCTTGTTCCACATCAGCTCGCCTTACGATGGACCATCGGCAAATTCTACTCATTCGTTCCAACGACCCTCGTCTTTATCAATGGTTTTAGACATACTCAACAACTGTCCACCACCCTATTTCGTATCAATCCCGTGACAACAACTGACAGTTCCATCTGCACAGTACTCAATATATTAAATGCAAATGTGACGCTGCATTCTAATGTCTGAATGCAGTGAAAAAGATTTGTGAAGCGTGCTCATCAGTGTTATTAAGGCGTCAAGAAAAATGTACTGCTTAAACAACTCGCGTTTCTTTGTGTATTAGAAAACTTGTGTAGAACTTTAAGAAAAGTCAGAAGTAAAATTTATATATTGAATGGGAGAATACGGTATTTCAATATAAAAAACTTCAGTGATTGTAACATTTTTACCATTTATATAACACAATTGTAATACTTGTTACTGAAATTTGACACGTAAGCAAAAAATCATACATCATAAGCAAAAAAGACCTAATTTTAAAATGTAATGTTTTCTTTCGTCCTCTTATGAAATTATAACAAGTTATTATAAACGTTTATAGAACGAATTGTTGTAAGAAGTTAATATTACATTAATTATTAATGTAAGTATTAATATTACACAGTTGTCAACATTAGTGTGTAAATCAAAATATTTTATGCAGCGTTCACTGAAAACATAAATTGATTCATATAATACATTTTTGTTCATTTTTTACAGCTGGGTTTCGACAGTCATGTGCGAGTATCCTCGAGCAATGGACTGAGCAATATTCCCAGCGGCAAACCGTAAGTTTACATTGAAATAATTACGAAGTGAATAGTTCCTAGTTTGCATCATTATGTTGCAAAGGTGAAGTACAATTTAAGCGAATTTTTTTATTTCCACATGGAAAATTGTATACATTATTAAGAATTAAAAGTTCTAATTTTCTAATTTTTTGCTATTTGAATGTAATAAATATGTATATATACAGGTATACAAAATGTAAAGTTTAAATTATTTTCACTGGAAAATTACTGTATTTAAACTAAATTCTTTTTGACGTCAACAGCGCCTACTCCTTCCACATGAATAGCGAGGGCCAGCTGATACCGGTGCCCTTTCCGACGGACGCCCTGATCGGCCCAGGAATTCCGCGGCACGCACGGCAGATCAACAGCCTGACTCACGGCGAAGTCGTTTGCGCGGTAACCATATCTAACCCAACCAAATACGTCTACACCGGGGGCAAGGGTTGCGTGAAAGTTTGGGACATCGGTCAGGGCGTTGGTGGTAGCGTTAAGCCAGTCTCGCAACTGGACTGTTTGCAACGCGAGAACTACATCCGTTCGGTGAAGTTGTTACCAGACGGTCGAACGTTGATCGTCGGCGGCGAAGCCAGTCAACTAAGCATCTGGGATTTGGCGAGCCCGACTCCTAGAATCAAGGCAGAACTCACTTCCTCGGCACCGGCGTGTTATGCCCTGGCGATATCCCCAGACTCCAAAGTCTGCTTCAGTTGTTGCAGTGACGGCAACATCGCCGTATGGGATCTGCACAACCAGACCTTGGTCAGGCAATTTCAAGGCCACACAGATGGCGCTTCGTGCATCGACATCTCCGCCGATGGAACAAAACTTTGGACCGGTGGCCTAGACAATACCGTTAGGTCGTGGGACCTGAGGGAAGGAAGGCAGCTCCAACAGCACGACTTCAGTTCGCAGATATTCTCACTTGGCTATTGTCCTACGGGCGAGTGGCTAGCTGTTGGCATGGAGAACTCGAACGTCGAAGTACTTCACGCTACGAAGCCTGATAAATATCAGTTACACTTGCATGAATCGTGCGTTTTGTCGCTGAGGTTCGCATCCGGGGGCAAATGGTTCGTTTCTACTGGCAAGGATAATATCTTAAATGCCTGGCGCACTCCGTATGGGGCTTCGATATTCCAGGTGAGATTCCTTTGTTTGATTTTAATTACGAACTGATGATTCTATTTTGGTTCAATCTGATAATCTTGTTTTTAAACAGTCGATCTTTATAGCAAACATAAATTTTGTTTTAATTTAATTGAAGTGAATGAATCGTACTGATTATCTTTAAAATAATTTTTTTTTAATTTCAGGCAAAAGAATCTTCGTCTGTGCTCAGCTGTGACATTTCAATTGACGATAAGTTCATCGTAACTGGATCTGGTGATAAAAAAGCAACGGTCTACGAAGTGATTTACTAAAATACATTGTGATTAGTTAGAAACGACGTTCCTTTCATTCTAAGAATGTGAAACAGTGAATTGTGGATTTCCGAAGAGCCTTACTTGAAAGATATTTGTCTCTATTGATGGAAGTTTTGATGCGGGGATAAGTGATTGTACGATATGTCTAATGTGAATAACGGTACGTTCAACCTGTTGCCAGAAATTTATTTTCTGGTGCTGTATAAATATAATACAAACATGTTATGCAAGAAAAAACAATGGAATCAATGTTATTACAAATTTCTGTAGGTCGGGCATGAACTGCAGTTTTGACATTAAGATAACAGTGGCAACTTTAGAAGAATATGTTATAGCAAAGAAAAATTTTCATTAATAAAAATGTTTGGACTTTTAGTTAAGTAACTCCATTTGCGACTGGTATTTTAATGATTTGTGTTTTAAATTAACACGTCAACACCTTTAAATTTTATAATTTGCAACACATGACTACCATATATAACTTTGTTTCTAGATGCGTGTGTCCCATTTACAAAAATTATAATAATATTTATTTCAATTTTTTCTCTGCGTATTTGTAATACAAGAAAAACCATACAGATAAATATGTGAGTGAAAACAAATAAACCCAAGTAGAAATGTAAATTGAATAATAAGACTTGATCAGGTCGTTGAAAATTTTTTTATGACTTCAATAAACTTTGCCACAGAGACTTAAATAAAAAATTCTCTAATCTTATACTTTTCTAAAGAGAAGTTTGAAAAATAACTCACCTCTTTGAAAGCTGACGACTAGGTCTTGAATCAATAATCTTTGTGAGAAAATCCTACAATTACCCATTTCTACTTGGGAACATACAGATGCGTTGAAACAGTGAGTACTTTTTTTTACTTTCTTAGAACAAAAACAACAATTTAAGTATTTTTAAGTATTATTTCATTAATATCTTCAGTATATACTTTAATTTTAGTCAACAAAAATTCATCCATGTTAAAACTTATTGCTTAAATTGGTAATGTTTTACAAATAAAAATACTTTACTTTTGCATTAAAAATGTATAAACTGTGATTCGTCAAATTTTCAGCCGCAATGATCTTCAAGCACATTGCGTACTATTATTACTTTAATACGCATGTGCTTACATAAATCTGTTTGATATTAGTATGTGTGCGACATTGTATGTACAATAAGAAAGATGATTCTTTGTACAGTATGAAAAAGAGGGCGAAATTTGTGCATGACAAGTGTGTACAGTTTTCAATGAGAGTACTGTTAAGTTTAAGTAAACGTGTATAGAATTATACTGTAAACGCGCAAACACAATGGACGAATTCAAATGATTTCTCTATTTTTAAGCAACATTCGGTGAATTGCATTAAAAAAACAAAACATAACAAACACAAAATTGCATTCAAAGAATGAAAAAGAAAAAAGTTCAAATTAAATTGATTTTTAGAATTGTCTCTCGCATAATATTTACTGAAAATTCAATTATTAAAAAAAATATAAAATTCCATTAGCTATTATTTGTACTTTAATGAAAGTATGGTTCAAAAATATTTCTTCAGTATTCTTGCAGTAATATATATTTATATTTGAGAAATGCAATAACAAGGTGTGTTTGTGAGTTACACATTAAATGCCATTTTAATTAGCTTACATTAACTGAAGACATTGTGTGCAATCCGAAAATTGTCATAAATGTAAGAAATATAGGTCGAAAATTGTATTTCACCGATCAGTCATGAATTGTATTATTTTTACTGCATCAACTTTTTTTTTTCAATTAACATAAACAAATTTAAATTCTATTCGTATCACTAATTTTTGTCAACATTTTTTTAGTATGCACCAAGAAACTAAATGTACTTCGTGCGTCGTTCGGAAGTCACTCTGTAAAATGTAAGAAAGGTGAAAAAGAAAAAAGAAGAGAAAAAAAAGGTAAAATTATTTCCGAACGTTTATACACATCTTCCCACTTTTTCTTATACATTTAGCAAAGCTATATGACAAACATGAATACGATTTTATTTATTATCTCGCAACGTGCCAGTCTCTCTCAATGTGATGAATAGGAAGTATAAGAGAAACAAATAAAAATCATTTATGCTACTACAAAACGATTTTCAAGTTATTTTTGTTTATTAAATTGTTTGTTATTAAACAATTATGAATTTCTTTTTGAAATAGCAACGCAATTTTTTAATTTAAAGTATACAAATTTAGGATAAATATTATAAAAAAATTATAATAATTAAAAATCAACATAATTATAAATTAATCTATAGCCACTTTTAAAATTATTTTGTTATTTTTTTGTTGATTTTTTTTCAAAGATGTTCAAATTAATTTGTTTTTCTTTTTTTAAGAAATTTCGAAGATTTGCAGATTACTGTGCGCCTATTTCAAGACTCGGTCAACGCTGGTAGAAAAACTGGTGTCCTTAATTTTAAACTCCTTTTTTTGGACGCTGCACGTTTCGCGCTCGTCAATGAAAAGTACAACTTCATCAGTTTGGTAATTTCTATGTATTTACATTCACATATAATCATGTGTACAAGATCGTTAAAAACATTAAATGTATATACTCGCTTTAAGGTATTCTATCCATGTATGTACAAATTTCATTGTGTGTACAAGACTGGTTGAAAATATTAACGTTAAATTTTATTTCGCCGCATCAATTGCGTGTATCTACTCGCACATTATTTCTTCGTTTCTCACGCACAGGATAGAAAATTTCACTTTGTTACAATTTTTAATCAAATTTATTGTACAATTTAAACAAGTGAATGAATTTTGACAACACTATGATATAATATCTTTTTTGTACCGATGTAAAAATTGATTTTTGAAAAATAAGCATGATCTAATTTAGAGATAAAACAATTTAAGGTCCACTAGCAATTCACAAAGTCAATTTATTATATAATACTAGACAAAAATTAAAGATACATTGTTTTCAGTATTATGGAGGAAAAGAAATAGTTTATTAAAAATCATACCTTCTAAAAAAATTCAAAAATTATAATTTGTTGTAAATACGTACTTCTACCTGTTTACTTATTTTGCAAATGTCAATAACAAAATATTTGCATAACTGCGACGGTGTTTCACGTCAACAAAATTAATAATTTTATACAAAATAATTGTGTTGCTTTTGGACCTGTAATATAATTTGTATAATTCGGATTCATTGTTTTACTTTCAAATATATACGAAATCAATTATGATGTAATATCAACAGATTCTTACTTCTAATATACTATCTTTAAGCCTAAGGTACCATTAAAAGTAAATAATAATTCACAATAATCTGAAGACTTGGAAAATCTGATCACATTACAATTCAGAAATTGCTAGAACGTAATGGAATCAAATTACAATTTTGAAAAAAAAATTAATTTCACTGTGCGTATTGCATGAATCAAAATATAACAAACGAATACATTTATTTGAATTAGCAAAAAAAGTCAATCACCCTGTTTTTTGTACAAGGAAATCGCATATTTTTGTACAAAATGGGATCAAAAATAGTGTGATTTCGCTAGCTATAATTTCCGCAAAATTTTAAAGTTGAACGTATAATTTTTACAAGAGACTTCAAATTATAAGTTTACTATCAGGATTATAAATCAGTTATCCGAATATTAATTAACGTGGTATGTACACTTATATACAACGAGAAAAGAAAAAAATGAAATAGTATTTCTAAATGAAATTCATGAAACTCATCCAACGAGAAATTCAACGAAACGTTGAATTTCAATCGAGCTTCTAACACGCGTCTTTGAAATCGTATGAAACAAGCCTCAGTATATACATATTTATATATATTTATATGTATATATATATATATTGATAAAACGTATTTTAACAACATTTTACATGCTCGAAAATGTTTGAATAACGAAATTTATAAATCTGCATTTTCTACCCTGTTCGTAAGCAGTTAAACTGTCTTGAAATATTATTGTTACTTTTATTTCTACGCTGTTCTAGGTATATACAAATCGGAAAAACATTCGACATCGAGAATGAAATTATATTCTACGGTCCTAATGCAGGTAACAATATCATTCGTATGTTTTTTTCTTTCTTTTTTACACTTCCTGTTGTTGTTCGACTGTAAGTAAAACCTGTTTGTATTCCACTACTTTTTTTTTAAAACAATCTGAATAGTAGCGAAATCACTTTTGTTGATTTGCAATTTCAATTTCTTTTAAGTATATAGATTAATTACAGACATGTTTTTACTAGTTGCTATCGATTTAATAAATCAACATTGTAAGTACGATAATAACGTTAATTTAATAAGAGTAAAAATACGTTTTCGAATTAGAAACAACGGGAAAACAATAGCTTTCATTATTCGTTATTGATAATCATTTATAACAAAATAAACAGGCTCGCATTTGTTATTAAAGAGTTGTAAATTCAAAAAAATCAAGAATATGTTTTTTAATCCTTTTAGACATAAAGGATTCGTTTAATTTTTTGTTTTTCAAATTTCAAATTATTTTATAAATAATTTAAATTAACTTCATCTCATTTTCTTAATATATTTGTTAATTTATTGTTTTCCTCCTTAAACAAGTCTACTTAAAATATCAGATTTGTCTTAATTTAAAACTTTAATCTCCTCAAATCTTTAATCCCGTTCATCGCTTTTCAGCAATTCAGTTATTAATACAAAACTAGAATTAAATAATACAAGTATTGCGTTACACTGAATTATTTTAAATTATAAAACTGTTTTTACTCCGTAAAAGTTTCGTTCTAATGAAATTCAACTATTTAAATTAACTATACTGTTTCAAATAAAATTTTATATTATAATGCCAAACAAAAGTTTCCATTATATTTAAATAAACTTGTAATTATGAAATGACCACACATAAGTGAACTGTGATTCAATAGAGTTGATATGTCTCACCGTTTTTAATAATTCGATATCATTCACCTTATTTTGAGAAATCACTAATTAAGTATATAGTTATATCCGTTGTTGAAAGAGGTAAAGATACATCGTCGTCAGATTATTTCAAAATTCTGAGAAAAAGAACTTCGATGATAATGAGTTGATACTCACCAATTTTTTTCTATTAGTTCGGAAAATATATTATGTCCCCTGATATATTGATATAATTCCTGTAAAGTTTGCGATTCGATTTCCATTTTTTGTTCTCTCTAATTATTTAAAATATTTAAAAATTGTTATTTAAATAATTTAAATTTTAAGTCTGATGTAAATTTGAATTTAATTAATCACGAATAATTTCCTGAAAACTAATTCGGCCAATATTCTTTAATATCAGTATACAATTTACTGATTCACCAAAGTAAAAAATAATCATTTACAAGATTGCATTACTGATTGAGTAGACTTATCGAAACTGATTCATAGCAAGCTGAATATTTTTTTTAGTCGGATTCCACGCGACCTACAGATTGGCGAAACTCGAGCAATAATTACATTGCTACATTCAAATGAAGAGTGCCTTATACGAGGCTCGCGTTACCTCCACTTTACCCACCTCGAAGCTGGATGGGGTAAGTTTTTAAATATACTGGCTTTTTAATTAAATATTGATGTCTCGAACCTACGACTATTGAAACCACAGACTTTGTTGATTTATTGAACTTTAAAGTATAGTTAGAATTCATTTTCAAAGTTGATAAATTCAGTGATAAACAAATGAGAAATATCACTGATATTATGACTCGACTCTGTAGTAACAGATACTACCTGAAATATTTAAGAAGAACAAAGGAAAACTTAGTGGCAAGACCTGAAAAAGAAAAGTGACCTTATACAGAGGTCAATAGATATTTTCAACCCTAGTCGAAAAACTTGACTTATCAAGTAGGCCTATGAGAAAGTTTTTAGCTTAGCTGGGAAATTCCACAATATTTAAATCATGAACAAAAGTGATTAAGATACGCTCACGATGTACATTTGCAGATTAGATTGAAGCAAAGAGTGAAAAAAGTGTTTTTATAGAATTTGTTTTAGAGTTAATTTTAAAAAAGATGATAGTACAGAAATTGATGAAACAATAACTATTATTACCGAGACGATTATTGATAGTAAAACTTTTTTACTTATTGTACACAAAGAGCACTTACTGAGTAAACATAATTATAATATGAGAATTTGTTATGATGCACAAGTTCAATGGTTACATGACTATTTTGGTTTATGTAATGTGTTACCACGACGATGTTACTATTAAAAATAGTTTTACATTTGTTCATTAGAAAACCGTCAACCTATGGAAATTTACTTTGAACTTGCGAATCATATTTAGCAGAATGTTGAATTCGAAACATTTTGAAATATATCCCTGAAGGATATTTTAAAGTGACACATGTGAATGATGCCGAATTAGAACAGATTTGGATTGGGAGTCCCAAAAATTTCTATTACAAATCAAGTTAAAGCAAATCAAACAAACTTTCATTTGAAACTAAATGAAGAATAACTTTTCTAACGAAAGTACGGTCATCAATGCGTATATTTACAAACGTAAACATTCATAATTAAATTTTTTTTTTTTGTTAATTTGAAGACCTGTAGCTTACTAAAAAATTATACACGATGCCAAAAACATACAAAGATAGATACTGTCTTTTCGATGACTCTTTTTCTTTTATATTACACGATAAAATACAGTGAAACCTTAGCTAAATAATTGAGCCGAAACACGGAACCTCGCGCCTAACTATATGACGCAGGAGGAAGTTTCCATCCCCTCTTTTTAATTGATGTATTGAGGGTCTGTATTCGTCTTGCGCATAGACACAAGACAAAAATAGACCCTGAGCGTTATTTATGTTTTTTTTTTAATGACATTTTGAATAATGCGCGCTTTTATTTAAAATTTATCTTATGTTAAAATAGGTAGAAATTAAAGAGATGAAACACTTGAGAGGAGGAAATAGCTACCCCAATAAAACATAATATGTATTATACGTATATTAGATGGACATTTGGCTCTTATTCATCTTTACTACGCATAATAAATATAAATATACGTATGTTGTACATATAAAAAATATAATGTTCTATCTGTGTAGCTAAAATAATTTAGGATAACTTGCTGAATTGGAGAGATAGGCGAACAATAACTAGCCAAGGTTTGACTGTATGACGATTACACTAATTATTCGACTAAAGAATACTCGCATCTTAAATCTTAACCTATTATTTACAACATATAAATAATACGACGTAATCTTCTTAAAATGCGCTCAATTTTACAGAAATTTACATCACGTTGTGGCGATGAAATCAATTTGTTTGCAAATTTCTTATGACAAATTTTGTTGAATTTAGAGCATGAAAAAAGAAGGGACAGTGCTAATATATTCATCAAAGAATCAAGAGAGGGTTTGACTTTCTCCTAAACGTTTCATGTTTTCACTTTTAGAAAAAGCCTCTCAAGTAAAGACAAGCAAATAATAATTTCAAAAAATAGCTTCCAAATTGTCTATTTAACTGTTAACATCCTAAAATGCAGACATCAAAAGTTACTGTTTACAGTGTAACGCGTTACCCTTAAGTTACTTGTTACCGTTGCTTAAAGAGTAGCGTTTAGTTTAAAAAGTAGTAGTTTTTCATTTTACAGTACAAGTAATTTATAATCATTATAGTTGTATTATTTACAAATATAATTGATTTTAGTCAATTCTGTTGTATATAGTCATGCCAAAAATATTGATTTTTACTTGAAACTTTTCTTCAATAAAAATTTCTATAATAAAATTTTTGTATTTATATATATTATATATAAACAATACAATCTAAATGAAACGTTTTTGTTGTATTTATAAATTTAAGACAAAGTTAGATAACACCAATATTAATGTTACATGAATAATTTTGAGTAACGCGTTACTTATAACGACGTTACTTCTGATGTGTGACTAAATGTCATTTGGAAATTTGAAATTAAAATTCAAGCAATAATAAAACACAACAAAAAATATAGATTTTGTAACTGATCTTTCATAATTTACTTCTTTACTTCAGATTTTTCCAAGAGTGTTGCACATTGTATTTACAGTAGAAGAAAAACTTGAAAAAGAAAAAAAACTATATGTCACTTGATTCAATGATATTTCATTTAAACAATATTAATTGCTTTGCAATGAGCAAAATAATAAGTTTTGCATTAAAGATATAAATAGAGATGTTTTTCGTTTTGCTTTTGCACTTTTCAGAAGGCTTTGAATTTCAGTCATATGTGTGATATTTCCTGTACATAAGTTTGATAGTTAATGTCGTCAAAATGGACAAGTTAGCACCGGACGTTACAAAATCGCCACGTCCAAGTTAATAATAATAATTATTATAATGATAATAATTAAACTTATAATAATGTATACAGAGTGAAAAAGATGAAAAAAAAATAAGACAAATTTGTATCTATTTTACAATTTTGATTTTCAACCTTCAACAACTCGTTCGCTTCTACGAGATTAAACGTTTTGGCCTATTTAATATGTGCTGCGTTTTTTTATAACTATATTATCTTATGATTCTTACGGCTAGCGTAGTTTTCTGCACACTCTTGACATGGTCCATGTAACATTTGAAGACACTGGGTGGTCAATCACTATCAGAGCCCACGGGATTTATCTTTTTTCTCTTCTTTGCTTGCTTTGGTTTGACGATTTCTTCTTCCTGTTTATAGTAAAAATCCAAGATGTTATTAGATTCATCATTTTCTCACTTCACAGGCAGTATTAAAATAGTAACATCCAAAAACATCGTTATAAACGAAAAATTGAATCTCACAATTTTAGAAAAATTGAAAACTTACTTCACTACTTTGGTCACTACTTTCCGAGTTCCTGTCTCGTGGAGGAGCCCTCTTAGTGGCGCTTCTTTCTCGAGTGTTAGCAGTTTTCCTATCCGCTTTCGCACTCCGAGAAGATGATGTATGCTTTCTGGCCGAACTGCTTGGCGGTGGTGGCAATTCGTTTTCCTCATTCACTTCGGCAAGCGCAAAGAGATCACCATAGTTTTTCCTCAATGAATCACTACCGGCAGCTTGAGCTTGTTGCAAAGCTCTTTGCATACCTTCCGTGTGATATAATTGTAATTCGGATTCTGACAGACAGTGCTGTCGCAGTTGGTCTAAGTGACCCAACATTTGTTCACCAGTTGGTGGCCCCGATGACTGGTTATGTTTTGCGGCAGTTCGCTTTCGCTTGTTTGGACTCGTAGCTGGATATCTTGCACTTAAAAGGTGAGCCAACAATTCGCTCAACTTTTCTTCGTAATCCCGACACCAGTAACGTAACATTGCCACAACGAACATGTCACCATTTACATTCTGTCGCGCCAATAATTGTCGCAATAACTCCAACGTTGGTCTATAATTTATGAAATAACATATATTTTTTGTTCTTTTATGTTTGATAATGAGTGATTGAATCACCAAAGTTATGATTACTATTTATTATAGTAATTTTGATGTCAAGTAATAAAGGAACAAAATTGATATAATAGGTTTATGATTTATAAATTAAAATTTCACTGATAAGTAGCTAAGATTATACATACTTTTCTTGTTTCATCATAAACAAAATCGATGTAAGAGCTTCAGCGTGATCTCGAAACTGGAGCTTCGGTAAAACAGGTAGTACATAATCAATGGGAAAGTCATGAGCAATAACCAACTGCCAAAAACAAAATTGCTCAAAAGTTTCCCAACTTAAACTAGTCGTCAACAACGATGAAAAGGACTCTTTCTTTAACATTTTTAAGTGTCCTTGCATCACTTGGCATACTAATTCTTGTAACTGAAGGGAATCAACTGTAGATACGACTAGATGAAGTAACTGAGCATTGCCGACGGCAACATTTTGAAACTCCGAGAAGATATCAGGTATCAAGTAATAAAACATAGGTATGTTATCATCGTGACATAACTGTAAAATGGCAAAGTAGTTATCAGAATCAAAATATAATTTCTTATTATGTATGACATTTGTGCATTTTATTGCAACAACAATTATTAAAAACATTACCTTTGAATCTGCCACTAAACAATATTCCAGTTTCTTTTCTCGTTGAGAACAAAAGTCTTTGTACACAGATGCTTTAACATCACTTAAAACATTACTGTAAAAATGATAAACTTATTAATATTTTAAACATCATAGTATTGAAATGAAATTTTATTAAGTTAAAAAAATCAGAATTACCAACCTTGGTTCTCCTTCTCTCTTCTCTTCTTCTCGTCCCCATACTTTTAAAAAGTATAAAAGCAAGTATCCCAATTTGGGTATAACACTTTGCATTTCAGCCAAAACACGAGCAAGCAACTTCCGTCTGTTGTCCTCTTCTTTAGACAATTGAAACTGATTTCTGAACATGACGAACATAGGCGTGCTTATAGTGTCAGCGAGTGCCTCTTCGTTCAAGTTTTCTGCCGGAAAAATATCAGCGCTAATTTGAGGAGAGAGAATTGTTGAAATGCAGGATATCAAAGCTGGTATCATTTCTGCATCAATCTCATCCTCTACTATCATTTGTACTATCCTCTCCATTGCCTGACATCGAGCTTCATTGTCAGTCTCGTGGTATAAGCTTTCGATTGCAGTTTTTAACTCCTCTGGCTCCAGAATTAAATTTAGTTGCGTTGTTATGTCCTCCTTTTTCAAGACGCAATTAGCAACCTTCTGATTGTTCTTTAATTTTACTCGAGAGAGAGGAATGTCTTCTTCATCTTCATTATTCTCACTCTTAGTCACTATCCTACATTTTGAAGTTGATGTCAGTATTTATTTTATAACTACATAGTATTACTTCATTCGTTTACGTTATTTCAATTAAAAAATTGAACTGATCGTTGAAATGTAAAAAGAAACAGGCATGCAAAATGAACGTTTGATTTTTTACCTTAAGGGTATCTCCTCATCATCATCACTGAAAGCTACATCAGCGTCTTGGTTAACATGATTATTGTCGACTGTTACGTTTCCGGAATTCTCTAACATGAGACCAGTACCTATGTCCTTATTGAGTTCTTCCATTTTACCTGAATACATTGAGGGCTTATTACCTGCTCAAAGACATTGTGCAAAAATCACAGTTAGTAAGCGTTCAGTGCAAACATTGCAAAGGATCATGTGTGTATGTGCGGGTATTAAATTTGTGTATTAAACCATTGAGGTGAAATGCCAGTGTATAACAAAGTTCCAAATTTAAATGCCTACGATGAAATTCAATTTTAAATCCAGGCCTAGTGTTAAGTTATCAAGAAATTTAAAGTTATAAATAAATTAAAAAAAAAATAAATAAATAAATAAAAACTTTGGTTTTTCCTTCTTTTTTTTTTTTTCTTTCAATGTACAAACTGTATTAAACCATTGCAGAAAAGTACAAAACATTTAAGAAGAAGGTTAACACATATCGTCATTTTGATTTGAAACTTTTGTTATTTTCTTTTCCACAACCAAATGCTTGATTTTCAACACAAACAATGTCAAAAGTTACACTAAATAGCGTTTTCATTTAAAAGCAAAGCAAATACAACAATCATATATATTTCCCAACAATCTTTTATTAATCACCTGGATCAGTGTTTGGTGGCAAACAAAATTCCTTAAAAGTTTCCCGTATCTTGGTCCTTAGCTCTCTGTCTAGTTTTGGACTGTCAAACAGAGGGTACAAGCTTGGTAATACCCTTTTTTCTAATATTTGCTTCAGGGAAGAAAATATTCCATTTCTCACTTTGTCCGCCAAGGCAGGATAAAAGTTTGGTATGATCTAAAGTCAGATAAATGTTAATAATAATTCACCAAACAAGGCTCAAAATTGCTATTGAAACTCATATTTTGCATCAAACAGTGATCAACATTTTATAAAATTAATTAATCAAAATTGCTTATTTAACATACCCTGCATAAAAAATCAAGTAAGGTGGCAGTGACAGCAGGATGAGATCTCATAGAATTCTGCATGACAAGAATAGCAGGTTCAATGTTCATGATGTTATCCTTTTCGGGATCGAAGAACAGCCAATCATAGAAGAGAGCCAATTTAGCATTACTAGCCGCAACATTGGATGTACAAGTGGTAAATAACCATCCTATAACAGCCCATCTCGGGATAATATCTGAACAAAGTAGTTCGTTTGTTGGATGTATGACACAAACAATGAAACGTATAAGGTCGCAGCGTAGAGACTGTGACTCTGGTGTCGCCAGGTACTGTCGTTGGAACCAATCTTGGTACCGCTTGTGATTGCCAAATCGCACCTGACTCGTCAGGAACAATAACTTTCTCTCCATATCTGGTGTCAGTCTGGACTGCAAGAATCTGCGAGACGTTCTTGTCTGCAGCAGTTGCTGAACACCGGTGAAATTTGGACAAAGAGATTTTGGGTTCAACAGCATATCCTTCCATAGTGATTCAAATTCTGGTATCCTTGCTACATTTTGTAATAGACGTACTAAATCTCTGCAAATTTAACAGACATTGATTACATTTCCACTTTTATTATTACAAATCACATTACTATGAAATTCAAAATTTAAGATTTCAAAACGACATTTAAATTTAAATTGAACTTTAGTATTATAATAATTGTTAAATAATTATCTATTTAAAGTCTTCATTAAACTACGAACACTTGACAGAGAAGACTGAATACTTTACAAAACATACGACAAAGTAGTTTCAAAGTAGGTCATGTGACGTATTAACATCCAATAAGTGTTGTATGTGTCTTTTATGAGATTGACAAGATTTCTCGTTTCATATCAATCAACTTGCTAAAGTTTGGATTTACTGATTAACACGTAGATAATTAATTAATGGAATGATAAAATATTAAAGTAATTAATAAATTACTAATAAGTATACTTTGTTTTACTTGAAACTCAAGATATGTTTTCAATTTGATATAATTTTATTAAAATACATATTTCTATTATATATCAACTGTAATAACATAATTTGTATTATAAAACTAAATACAGACAAATTATCTATTTTTTGAAATTTAATTGAATAATAATGCTGATTGGATGTTTTTAATTTCTTTGAAAGTATGAAACAAGATTTTGAAATTATTAAAATTGTTTGTTCCGTGTCTCTGAAAAGGAAATCATTTGCAATTAATGTAATAGGTATGATCGTTTCATTAAATACCTTCCAATAACTAAACAGTCAATCATTCTCTCTCTTATCAGGGACACCATGAAAGTGACCTCTTTTTGTCTAAGCGCAAGTAAATTTGGCGCAATGTGATCTTCTATTAGCCTTAAATATGTATAAACAATAGACGCGACTAAATATGACGACTTGTCCAGCCACGGTCGATTATCTTGAAATATGTCAAGAAGGGCATCAATCAGGGCTATGTTTTTCGCTGATGTGTCTCCTCCAGCTGCATATCTGAGTAAACTAAGACACAAATTGTCAACACCAGAGACACTGGTTCTTATCATTTCTCGCAGCAGCCATAGCAGCTGTTTTCTCGCGACTTCGTTGAGTCGCAGGTATCTCTCAAGGACCAGTTGATTAAGGTGTGCCAATACAATGGCCAAACCATCCCGGGTAATAAGAGTGAGGTCTCTGTAACATTTAGCAGCATCTTGTGGCTCCGATAATATAGCGGCTAGTAATCCAAGAGACACTTCTTCGTGCGTTTTTTCTTTGCAAACTGCATTATTCAAAGCGTCGTGAGCTTCTTTCTCAGAAAGTCCTGATACCAGACCTTGCAATACTGTATAACACCTTTCGAATTTCTGAAAATAAATGAGTGCGAAATAGATATTGTGAAGATCAAATGTGGAAGGCATTGGTATAAAAAACCGTTGTCGAGTCATAAAAAATTTGTTGTCTTTTTTATGTATATAATGTTCAGTTTTAATGAGATTTTATATTAAGTTGGAAAAATTATGTATCTACTTTTAGTAATTTTCTTTTCTTTTATTTTTACATCCATTGATTTAATTACAGAATGATAAATCAAAGTTGACTTCCCTCTATTTATAATAAAATATATGGAATTTAAAAAAAAAACTAATTAAATGTACATTAAATAAAATATTTTTTATTTAATTTGGAAATATCTTTTACTTAACAATTATTATATTATTCTCATTATTATGATTCCATTCAAAACAATAAAACAGATTATAAATTAATTGTTATTAAAACAACAAAATATACACAATAAACAAAAAATCAAAATTTTCAGTACATTTATAAAAAACAGACAAATAAGTAAACACTGAAATGAAATTTTTTCAACTTTTTCCCAAAATAGCAAAGCAAATCATCAAAATATTTTCGCAAATTAAAATAAAATTCATGCGACGCATCATTTATAAATTCCACACCATGTGATTAAGTAGGCACTTTTACTTTACTCATCATACTAAGATCTGATATTAAACTTCGCGTAATTAAATATGATACTGTCAAAGTAATAATTGAATCGAACAAAAAAAAAAAAAATAAGAATTACATAATGCCACAAAAAAAAGAAAAGATAAATTAAATAAAACTTGACATCTACGACCCAACTTATACACTTGATCTAACTTGGAATAAAGAAACCTTTGATAAGATACAAAATACAAGTGAATGAAACCAACGAAAAACAAAAAGTTGATATCAAACGGCTAAAAACGAGCAATCAGCAAGGGTGCACCGGAGAGAAAGAAGCGCGAGGAAGAAGAAAAAAAAGGCAAAGTTCAAATTTCCCGCACGGATGCGCAACACTGGAAACAAGTGGCGCCAGGTCATTGTATGCGCGACCGTCGCAACAATGGCGGCCGTCACGACTCGCTACGTCCTCGTCCGCACGATCGAACGTGAAAACGTTACCTCCTCGAGCTCGTCCTTGTTCTCGATGCAAGAGACGTTGAGCAGCCGGGACACGGTGACCTTGGCGGGTTCCATGGCCGCTCCGGCTTGGCGAGCGCGGCCGCGGGTCGTCCGATTTTCGAGGCCCGAGGAGCCCTCAGCCCTGAGCCCGTGGCTGCTTGCCGTTTCCTCCGCGCATCGTGATCTCCGTCTCTGGCCGCCCGCCGTTGCCTCGCGCACCTCGCACTATCGCCCTCTCGCTCGCGCAGCCGAGCGCCCTCTCGCTCTCGCACGTAAGCGCCCTCTCGCTCGCTCGCTCCGCCGCTGTTTATCCTCACTCGCAGGCCGTTGAAATGCGTTTGCGCCAGCTCGCACCGCGGCGGCCAACCAAACCCAACCAGTGCTGCTAACTCACGAATCTTTTTCCTTCGCCTCCCCGCCCCACCACGGCCGAGCACTAACACTCCGACAACTCGGCTAACTTCGGCCCAGCCGACGAGGACCGATTGATGCTCGGGGCTCTCGCTCCCACCAGGTATCCGCCTTCGCACGTACTGCTTGCCTTCAGTTCGCTACGCTCCATCAAAGAGGTTAGATTTTTCGGCTTTTCTTGTATTTTGCAATCCGTTGTTGTTACGATTGCAAACAATTTTTTAATTTCATTTGATTTGATTTTCTTTTTTGTTATTATCATTTTTTTTTCTTTTTTATGTTTTGATGGTTGAAAAAGAAGGAAATGAATACTTTGCGATATTGTTGATCCTCTGTTACTCGCGCTCGGAGCGAATCCCTCGCGAGAAAAAGATATGATTGTAAATAATTTGTTTAATTTTTCTTAAAAAAGAAAATGTGAAAGAACATGGCAAACGTAGAAGAGTCTTTAATTGTAGCTTTGTATAGAGGATTTGAAAATGACGCATTTGGAAAGTAACTTTTTTTTGTATTGAAAAAAAAACTGAATTGTATTGTCAGTCCTTCAAAACAAAATGTCATTCCCAGAATTCGCTGGCTTTCTGTCATAGCCACTAAATGCAACATTACAACAACAACAACAAGTCATTCAACCAAGGAATACATTAAAATAAAACATGATGTTGAACTACGGTCTTTGTATGCATTATTACAATAACAAACAATTCAATGTATATAAATACACTTCTTTTTCAAAACAAATTATATTAGTTTTGTCTACTAACATAACTTGATCTAAAAAGAAAAAAAAACGTCTTGCAATTACTTTTTCAGTTTTGAGGTGCTTCAATACTAATTTAATTTAATAATCAATCAAAATATCTTAAAACTTGATAAATAATAATAAACTGAATAATTAAAATCGATTTGAGAATCTCTCTGAGCACTAATTATATTTGATTGGTTTTTTTTTCAAATAAAAACACCGAATTATGACTGATGTATACATATTGATATATTATGGAAATATTTTTACTTGTTTCTTGAAGTATGAATATATTTCAGAAAAAAATGTTTCTAATGTTTCGATTGCGATTCAAATAATTTTTTTCAATGTAACTTAGTTTCAAATGGTTTCAAAAGAAACAAAGACAGAGATATTAATAAGAAATATAAAAATGCAAAAATTTATTATACTACACTTGTATTCCAAAATGTTTCTTGTACATTTTATGTCGCTTTATTCATGATTAAAATGGAATTAAAATCGTAATCGTTTCCAACAGTAATTTATAATAAAGATGTTGCATTTATATTTTATCATTTATTGGAAATTTATGAATTTCATGTCATAAACAAATATCCAAATTTGTATTAATACACATTCTGTTAAAAATTTTTTGTTGGGGGGGGGGGGAGGTGCAATAAATATAAAATAGAAAAAAAACTTTATTTTAACTAACATATTCTGTTTATCAAACGATTCGATTAAATTTAATGACACCTTTTTCACTGCATGTTTCCAGTTCAGTGATGAATTTGATGAGTATTATGTTCTGTAATTCTCTATTAGCCACCCACTAAGCGAAAACCGATTGCGACCACTTCGACCGTAAATGAGAAATACAAACGAAAGTGAAATGCAATTAAAACTGATTATACACAATTGAAACCAATTTAAATCTCAGGAACAAGAATTCTTCCCAGTTGTTATTTATACATATACGACATTTTTCATTACTATACTCAGTTTATACTCAATAGAAACGTCATAATCCATAACAATGGAAATAATGCTATACTAATCATTACCATATTAACACAATATCAAGCGAGACTCAATCGAGATTCAATCCACAAAAGAGAAACAAAACAACCAAAAACAGGAGTAGAAAAATAAATAAATAAAAAAATAAATTAAAAAAAAGAAAGAGAAAAAAGGAGTTAAAAGGAGTAGAGCAAGTACATAACACTTCATTACAATTCTCTAATGACTGCTCACTCGTTCGATCACAAGACTCGAACTTTTAAGTAGTCAGATCTGCCCGAATACACGGAGCGCTGATTGTAGTCTTATGGAGCAATGAAGAAGGACAACGTTCTCCTACTTTGTCGCGGAGCCGAAGCTTGCCAAGTCATGTGGCTTTCGTTCGAAATGCATACATACACGTGGCAACCTATGTGGTCGTGCCTTGGTGGGGAACCTTTTGATTCAGCTCGAGGGAAAAAGGCTCGGGAAGTAGCATCAGACTATGGATGTCGCATCCCCACCCCCGGCCCAGCCCCACTGTCCGCGAATCAAGCCAATCCTGGAGAGCGCAAGTCAGGACCAGGTGGGGTAAACGAGATTCAAAGAAAGTGGCGCATGCGCGCGCCTCGGATTCGGCGTCAGGATGGTTCATCAGCCGATACCAGCCGACACGTCGGCTCCACGGGCCCAAAAAACTGTTCAAATAGAAACTTCATTTGCCAAAATCCCAATCCCGTCAACGCGAGTGCGTTGCCGCTGCAGCGAGCTTCGAATGGTTGCCTCCACTGCGAAACTCCAAAGTGGTTGTGACGTTGCGTCGTTGGTCCTCCACATGTGCATATTTTTGTTTCTTATTCGCGAGCGGTTTCCAGTGATACATTCGACTTCGGTCCGACTTTGGTTCTTTCAATAAAATAGCACTGCAAGTTTGACTCTTGGGTTGTTGATATGTTGAGGAATTTGTGAATTATGTCTGGAGATGTAATTGGTTGAGGAAGGTCGGTTAGGTTGTTTTTGAAGATTCATGTAAAGTTTTTTTGTCTATAAAAAGGAAAGAACATTGGTTTATATGGAACGGTAAATTGGAAGCTGTAGGTGACACAGGATTAATAGTTTAATGTGGGAGTATGTAAAATTGGGTGTCTCGTGTACACCCGTTATTTGATACAATCAATTGCTGTCACATTCAACGACTCCACTGATGCTTTATATCGCTGTGCCGAGCATACTTTCATGCTTCGTGAATTTTCTTATATTTGGAATTCATTGTTATATTTTACCAGATTGTGTAATGCGCGTTATATTGCATTTCTATGAATTTGTGGGAGCAAGGTAGTGGAATGTAATTCGTGGAAACTTCTTTGTGCTCATTTTATACCAAAGGTTATAAAAGTTGGATGCAAATTTTCTATTGGAAGAATAATAATTTATGATAAGGAAAAAGAGTTATATTTTTACATTATTTATCAAAATGACCATGTACATTGTCAAATCCAGTAAATATTGATCAAAGGCCAACATAACAATTTGTAAGAGAATCTTGTTCATCGCTTTTAATATTCAGTATTTTTAACACTGAAAAACAATGTCAAAACAACGCATTGTAATGCAAAATATATACTTTTATTATGAAGAATATTTTTAGATGAGAAGAATGGACATCAATGTGATATAAAAATTTGCATGGTCATTTGATCATTTGAAAGCTTTCTTGTAATATATAATTACGAGGGATGTCATATTTCACACAAATACGACACACTACTAAAGAGGAGTGTGATACATTCGAGAAAATGTGCTTTTATAAAACGTATGTGCTACCACGCAGTGGTGAGGTTGCGCATGCGCGTTCTGTGTTGTACAGTACATCGCAGCTAGAAATTCTTTTAATTATTTTCTCCTCGCTATCTCTTGAACACGGATTGGTCGGAGACAATGTTTCGCGCGGGCTTTACTACAATATGACAACTTTGCAGCTATTCTTCGTATCAACATGAAAACCCAGTAATATTTATGAAATATGAATGCAATTATACTATGGTAAATTGTCAATAGATTACTGCTCTTGAAATATTAATGAAAAGTTCTGTACAGAGGTTCGTTTACATTTGTAAGAAATGTTATGGAAATGAAAAGTACATATAGTGAAGAAATTTAATAAACATTACAATAAAGTTAATTTTGTAATCTGATATTGTTTGTACAATTAAGATAATGAATATAAAAAAGTTAATAAGATTGCAATTCAATTTGTGGTTTTAAAATTGAAATGCTTATAAATTGTATATTTTCTTGTAACTACCTGTTTGTATAAAATAAAAGTTGTATACAAACTTTAAAGTAGTTATCTAAGTAAATAAAACGTAAAGTAAAACAGTCGATAATGCTGAAACAGTGAATATAAACATTAAAATACTTTTTAAAATGTTTATTGAATTACATAATACTTATTAAATAATATTTTATATGTAAAACTAGAGAAATGCAAGTACATTTTTATAATAATCAAATATGTTATCACACTTTTTAACAATTAACATCATCCACATCGTATAAAAAATGTACATTCGTGTTGAAGCCATATAAGTATTTAAATTTAATAAAAAAAATGTACAGTAACAAATTACGTATCAATGTTTGTACTTATATGTATATTACTCTACAGTCTATCTTGAGTTACACAATGAAATTGTTCTAGTTATTAGTAACCAGAGTTATTAATAACAACTTAATATGAATAAAATTGTTAAAACTGGATGAAACATTATTTAATGTATAATCCATGGAAAATTTCACGTACAAGACATTAAGAGTGATGTTTAAAAACCCGCAACACCCAGTGCTATGGTGTAATATTATTTTTTTAACTGACGTGATATTTTGGCATCTTTAAAGTTCGCCAAAAATTATATTTGCAATAGTGATTGGCGTTTGAAAATACATTAAGAAATAGCGCGTAAACTGATCTGATGTTTCGCTATAATTTCCCTTTCTTGAACCGCTGTCGAGATTGCGCTTTGTTGTATCTGTGATATCGTTCTTTTTCTTCAACTTTGTCAGACTGCTTCGTGTTTTCTTCCTCGTTTTGTAACAAATCTATAGGTGGTTCCAGTAGAGACCTTCGTTGACACTTCACAAAATAGCGAAAACCTTTTGCTATTGCAAAGCCAGTCATAGCTATTGAAATGGTTAAAATTGCCATCAACAATGGGTGCTAGAAAAAGAAAGGAATAGAATTTAGTTATAAAAATCATTCTCTTTTGAAAATTCCAGTGCAAAGAGATAACATTTTTCTTTGTTTTTGCTCTCTTTTTTGCCAGCTTTTAAAAGAATTTAAATATGAATTTAAGTTTTACAATGTTAAAATTATGCAATGCAACGGTATCTAATACTGATAATAAAGACAAGTGATTTGCACAAATTACATTGATAAATTATAAGGTATTTACAGTCAATGTAGGTTTGTTTGTGAACACGTAGTCAGCAATTACGACTATTACACCAAGAATAATGCCTACTCCTGCCCCAAGCCATGGTATTTGTTGATCAGCTGAAATCACATCATCATAAATCAATACTTGCATCGCTAATTGCATACTTAAAATCTGCCTCTTTTATTTTACACAAATTTTTTTAGTGTTCAGTTCTTCAATAACATTGCTGCAAAAATTTATTTATATTTTAAACATCTGAATATTAAATTTTAAATAATATTTTCTACTACTTCTACTACTACAATTATTTTCTATAATTCAAAATAACATGAGTCTTTTTCTATCAGTGATATTTTACTATTAAATGAAATACCTCTCTTGTCTTTGATAAGTGATCTGGATGCTTTATTCATAGCATCGAGTATACTAGGATCGTTTGGCTGTAGTGCAAGTGCTTTTCCATATGATTGAAGTGCCTCGCTGAACCGAAAAGTCTGCGATTCCACCTCTGCTTTTCGAAAATAACCCTAGAAAAATGATTTTCTTTATACAAATATTAATAAAAATTTGCTTTGTATTTATATCAGTGTAATAATTCTTAAAAACAAAAAAGAAAAAAACAAACTAAGAAAATATTACATCTTCGAGCTTTAGAATCAATAAATTAATTGCTCTATTGAATCCTCCTTTAATAAAAATAAAGTGTCTCTTTTATATAGTTGATCAATATTTATTATTAAACTTAAGATTGAATTATCGATGAATTAAAAATATACAGAAAGTAAAAGATAAATAAGAAATAATATAAATAAAATTACAAAAAATATTGTGAAAAGGATCTTGAAAAAAAGATCAATTTCTGATTGACATACATTGGTGTTACTTTAATATTAAAAAAAAAAAAAAAAAAAAAAACAAACAAAAACAAGATAAATAAATAATTAAAATTATATATGAAATAACATTGTATTTATAAAATATACATTGAATTATTTTTGAATGACGGTCAAGTTTCATTTCAAGTGTTTACAATTGTTGATAAATGATGAATTATTTTTAATTAATGAATCATATTTTGTACTTGCCTTGGTCCAATCTGGTTTCAATTGGATAGTCATTAAAGCGTCTTCCATAGCAAAATGATACTGTTGCAATTTTAAAAATACAAGAGACCGATTGCTATAAAGGGAGTAATTCTGTGGGTCAAGTTTTAAGGCGTGTGTATAATGAAACATTGCTTCTTCATACTTTTTTTCTCGCACACATGAATTCCCCTTTTCTTTCAGCGTGTAAACCTAGAATTTACATATTTTTCATTGTTAGCTGCATTGCTCATTATTATTATCATACATACATTTTATAAATTGAAAAAAAATAAAATAAAATTTTATAAATTTGACGTTTTAAAAACTGTTACAACTGTTCCATTTATAAAAGTAGTTAGCGATAAGTGATTGAATAAAAGTTTGAACTTTGTTTACTGAAATATATTTATTATTTGAAGTAAAAAAAATTTTAAATGTTACCATTCCATAAAAACAATTCATATAAAATATTTCATATCATGTGTTTCGTTATTTTTCAGAAATTGCAGTGATGTTCACAATCGTCATCATCATTTAAAATAGAGTTGGGAAAAAACATCGTGGCGACAAATTCAGTCGACAGATGTCATTGCTGGCGATATGTAGACTGTCACTTTTAGTTATCAAGTAAGTACAGACATAATAATAATAATAACAATAATGATAATACAAATTATTATTAGCATTAAAATTACAATTATCAAATTGTTACACTGGTGGTTTTAATTGCGTAACGCGATTTCGGCGACAGTCAATAAAATAAACAACTTAATGACAATCCCGTATTTCAAGTTGCTAAATATTTCAAAAAAATGTATCACGTTTCCTAACAAAAAACCACAAAATTATCTTGAAGAAGCAGAACTTCTGTTAGGAAATTCAAATCATTTGGCAGAAATTGTGAGTAACTTTAATCACGGGAAGTGAATCTCGGGCAGCAATTGAAAGGGAAAATTGACTGTGTGACAGCGGAGATAAAAAGTCAAATACCTCGTCGGTGCTATTGGCTGACATTTCGTCGACTTAAAAAGTATTATCATCACTTGAGAACAATATGCGGTGTGCATTTAAAACGGATCACATTGTCGATTCGCTTGAATTGATTCGACGAAAAGAGCTTCTTTTTGTTCTACGAAATTGACAATATCGCTCGAGCAGACGATGCAATGGCGATCGACCGGCGCATCAGCGAGCATGCGTACATCGCGATACTGTAATTCTTTTGCAAGCACGGATCAACGTTCCGTTTCAAACGCAGCTGACATATTTCACTTTTATTTCAGTTCTCTTGTTCCCAGTTAGCCAAACGTGCTGGTCAATATGTTTGCTTAAAATCGCCAGAAAACTTATTATAATTTCGTGCTCGTTATGTAAGTTGTTCACAGTTTCACACTCTTTGTAAAAAAAAGAAAATAATAATTAGGAACATTAATGAAATTTCATAAGCATGAAGTTATATATATGACACTGATGTTATATGGTTCCGATTAATTCGTTAAAGTAAATTTAGAAAGAATCACTGTACCTTTCAAATTGAGGTAAATGGTGTTTGAAAGTTTATATGAAATACTTCTAGTTTGATTTTATTAGTGAATTATGTTATTTGATTATTTTGAAATATTTTTGGAACATTATCACGTTTCTAGAATATTTCTGTAATATAATTTATTACTGATAAGGAGTGCAAAAGGAAAAAAAGTGGATTCTTTGTTTTATTCGATACAAATTTATTTACAGATGTTAGATGAAATAACATTTTAGTAATCGTTAATTAAAGTTTCATCTTTGAATTATATTAACATGATAATAGTACGTTCATGAATACGGAATCTGTTCATTTTGTGTCGTAATTATATATACGATAACAATTTTTAACTTTTTTTCATACGAAATCAATCAGTTGTGGATTTATAAATATGGTGCATGTGTAAGTCAAGAATTGAAAAACAAATTTTTTTTTTCTGCAAAAAGTTTTTGTTTCTTTGCGTTTAGAATCATGAATTCCAAAAATGTTCTTTTTTTTCCTCCCTTAAGTAACTTGGCAAATGAGAATCAATTGGAACCGATGTGACTGTCAAAAAACTTTATTACAACTTATTAACCTTTTGTTGGGTAATTCCCTTTCTTTTACCTTTTTTCTATTACCGTCAATGCGATCGGTTATTTTTTTTACGTGAAGATTGCGTTCATAAATTTACCAACAGAAGGTTAATACATTCGACACAAAATATAGTAGGTACGGTTTTTAAATTGAAAATGTGTAAATAAGAAGATATAAAATCTCATAAAAACAAGTAAAAATTTATAAAATGTATTAGAAATATTGGCAGGAGATTAAATTAGATTTATAATTTTTATGTTTATCGAATAATTAAGAGTTTGCTTCATCACATAAAGATTAGCTGCAATATATTAAATCACTGATTTCAAATAATTAATTTTTTTTGTTTTGTATTTCAACAAACTGATGTATAAAAAAACCGGAATAAGTCTTCATTAATAAATTTTTTTAAATAATAGTTATAACAAATTGAATTAAAAATATAGTTAAAATTGATTAAAACGTTATCTGCAGTACGACTTTTAACTTCTTTGCGTCAGTTTAATCTTATTTCTTAATATTTTAATACATTTCAGTCAGTTTCCAAAGCGATAAGTAAAACCCAAGTTTCAAACAATGAAAAATCTATTACGTTTTACATCCGTTCATTTTAATACATGGCGTATCCGAGAAATGACGAATTTTTGTATTGAAATGAGAAACATTTATGTAAATATAAATATTCTGTCCTTTTTCAACACAAAATATCGTTATTCTCTAAATGCTTCAAAAGGTTAGTCGATAAACAAAAGAAAAGAACTATATTCTATCATTATATTCAACCATTATTTTTATTTTCCATCATTTCATACCGTAATATCTTTGTCTATTGCTGAGAAAAAAAATGGACGAAACAATTACAATAACACATATAATAAACAATAAAAACGAAATAATTTTAAACTCAATTATCTTCATCCACTATAATGATTATTTTCCATTATTCGTTTATTCTCAGCGAATTAAAATGTCAAAAAAAGATCAACTTTTGCATATTGACGAAAATAAGAAAACAAAATGGCGAAAACAAAGATTAAATACCGCGCGTCGAAATCAAACGGTTACGGGGGGAGAGGCGCGCGCGAGAGAGAGCGCGCAAGCAGTCGGGGCTTGGCTTCTCGGCCGGGAGATGGCGGTACGCTTACGCCGGCTGGCGGGAAGCAACGGGGCGCGAGCGCGCGCGGACGGTAGTTTTGACTCGGTCGCAGACGTGACAACACCGGGCCGACTCGAAACGCCGCAGCCCCGCCAGCTCGCCCCCGGCCGCCGTGATTGGCTCGAGGCGCGCGAGGCCCCGCCCCGCCCCGCCGGAGCCGCCGTTCGAAAGTGCAGTGTGTTAGTTCCGTGGACGGAAAGCCACGGGCGCCTGCTGTCGAGCTCTGACGTCGCGAGGAAATTCGAAATAATACGTGTCGGCTCGGTAATATGTGACGTCCGGGTGCTCGCGTGGACACGAGGGTGGTTTTGTGCGTGAAAAGGAAAGGGCGTTTGCACGCGAGAGAAAGAGAGAGAGAGAAAGAGAGAGAGAGAGAGAGAGAGCGAGCAAGAGGAGCGACATCGCAAACGGAGGAGAAAAAGGAGGGAAAAAATCACGCGAATGTGCCGCGGTTAGTGTGTCGCAGACCTCGTTTTTTTTTTCTTTTTCCTTTTTTTTGTATATATACGCATATGTGTGTGTGTGTTTGAGTACGTGTGCATATGCGCTCGTGTATATAGGTAGGTGTATGTATATACACGTATGAATGTATATATACGCGCATATCTGGACGCATATATATATGTACGTACTCATACATGCACACAGGTGATCTCGCAGTCACGGACACTCGCACGCGCACGATCGAGTGTCGGCGAGATCGAGAGAATCCGATCGCCGATCTCGGATAACCGGAAAGCAGTGCTTTTAAATTTTCAGCTCGGCCGACGTCAGCTGGTACGAGAGCGGAGCGGCCGTGAGACAGAAATGGCGCTGTCGGCGGGCTCGCAGTATGGATTGTCGTCGCAAAGCAAATTCAACGAGCACAAGTCGCTGATTTTCGTCAAGCTCACGGATTCCGCGCAGCGTGCCATCGATAATTATCTGCGCAACAAGGTGAGTACGGCCGCCCGCCGCCCCGCGCCGTCGGCGCTTCTCAGCCTCCTCGGCGCGCCGTAGCGCCGTCCTTGTCGCGCCGCGCAGACAAAGACGCCACTACGGCGCCCCCCACCTCCCAAGGGTGTCCCCTTTTCTCGCAAACTTCCCTCCCTTTCCCCGAACCTTAACCTCAAACGTCACGCAAATGTCATCGCGGGCCTTTGAGGTTAAGCCACGGGCCTTCCTTTTAAATGGCCCGTCGGTTTTTAGGTTAGGAATCCCGAGCGATCCCAACGACGTCGAGTTTCAGAGTCGCGTTCGAGCGGACTCGGACTTTCGTTTGCCTCGCGACGACTTTGAAAATCCGCCGTGAAACGAGTCGATTTTCGAGCCGTATGCTTTGACATTCGCGTTACGTAATACAAAGCTGAAAACATTTCACGACTTTCGACTGCGCGACAGCTGCAACGACCGATAGACAAGGACTGCGCGAGAGTGAGAGGGCGCCGCGATTTTTCGAAGCCAGTCGAGCAAGTGTAACAGATTTTCGTTCGTTTCGCTCGGAATTTTTCGATTATCGCGCCCTCGCCTGACCATCCGACAATCTTTTTTGCGCAGCCGTTAGTAATGTTTTCGTTGTTTTCGCTTGCGACACTTTTCCCGTCCGTTCCCTTTTCATGCTACGAGACGGCCAATCGTTATCGTTGGAATATCGAATCTTTCAGATAAACATATTGTTTACTGGTTCGGCTTGTACGTTTCTTTGTATACGCGCTTCTGCGACGCAGTGCCAGTGATGTCAAATTCCTGTAAGGAATCGGGATGATACGATATATCATTTTCCGTGTAGCTCGTAATTATTTTCATGACTCAATTCGTGATTAGCTTCAAGTCGCAAGCGTTTTCCACGTTAGACTGCTGATCTTTCAGGCACAGATGAAACATTATTTTTAATAGTTTAATTGTTGAGTAACAATGCGATTTGATCTCATTCTTTGAAATCACATCGAAAATTCCAGCTTGAAATTCTAGAATTCTTCCGAGCGTTTATTTGTTTTGTACAATATGGAGGATTTCGAGATGTGATTTTGGTGACCGTTCGATGAAGTTTTACGAAAATGGCGGAATCTTTTAATACTACATTCAGCGTTGCCTTTCTTTTTCTCAGAATATTATATTGCAATATGAAATCATTATGAATATTATTATCGTCTAATATATTTTTCTAATTTAAACATATAATTGAACAATCATGTTCAAATCGAAACAAAATTATTAATTTTTTTTTCTAAAGTAACAACTGTCAAACATAAAAAATTAGATTGTTGACTGTTTATTATCTTTACTTCAGTATGTGATTATCATAAATTTGTATATTACATTTAATCTTTACAAAGTTATAATTACAAAAAAAATCATTATTTCTTGTTTATCAAACTAATGCTTTTGTTTTATTACATTCGCATAAATATCATTTAAATATCGATAAAGTAATCAATTTACAATGATTACAATCAGAACGTAATGATACTTCCATTCTTTAATATTAAAGTACAATTGAAATTTACTTTTTTTCTAAATTAACAAAAAACCTGTCATTAATGTTTCCACGCTCATCTACAAACATTTTGGAATAACTATGATTACCTTCCACGTTATCATAAAATAGTTTTGTTTTTTTGCTTGAACTTATATTTTATATTGCAAATGATAATGACAACTGGATTGTTTACGTGCAAAATAATTCAATCACAAGGTGTAGTGAATTATGCCGGCGTTAATATAGATTATCAATGTCTGTATCATTATTTGATCACTCGAGAAAGAAAAGAAATTGGCACGTAAGATGCCAATCTCCCGAGGCGAGAAAGGAATAAACACCTATACTGTTACGAGTTATAACATCAATGGCACTATCATAAAAATATGGCGTACAAGCAACTTAGCACGGGTCACAGTTGGGGTTACATTATCAGTTTACTTTTTATCAGAGAGTCAATTCTTTAATACTAAAAGATATTTTATCTAACAATTTGAAAAGTGAAACAACTTTTCATCACGTATTTTTTTTATTATTGTTGTTATAATTGATGCCCTGTAATGGTTATCATTGTTTGAATTGTTGTTCCATTTAAACTTTTTTTTCGTTCCAGTTAAATGTGACTGTTCGAATAATTGTAATAACTTTGAACTGATATTTTATCCGTTTGAACCGTTTTCAATAAAAATATTGTTTTCTTATCAGTGAAAATAAACAGGGAATATAATTGATATTTTTCATTGATGATTAATCAATAAATTTGTACACATACGTATTTACTACTAGTCCTTAAATGGTGGGTCCCTCAGACCCGGATAGAAATAAACATTAAAGTTTAAGTGTGATAAAGATACTGAAATTCATACGGTCAGTTGAGGGTTAAAAGTGAATTTACAAGACAAATTATGGAAAATTCAATTAATTGTAGAATTTATTTGGACGTTTTGGCTGAGAAGTGTCGCGACCGAAAAATTAATTTCTCTCAATTAAAGTCTCGAATAATTAAGTATTAACTTCTCTTACAAATTGAGTGATTGGCGTCATTAGAAGTTGACGCTGTTAATCAAATACAGTCAATGAAACCCAACTGACATCATTCGCGTTACATATTAATCTATTAATACAATTTGAATCAGCTCTTAAATTGAAATTTAAAATTTGACGTTGAAACGCACGTTGCATGGTAATCTCGGGTGTTTCTGGATCGTTACAAAATAATGTCATTAAAAACAATGCGTCACTGAAATACCACTGACATAAAATTGTAATGTGATGAAAAGGGTTACGTATAAACATATTTACTTCAACGTTTATTATTATTCAAATTGTTAAAATCTAACTTTCCATTGCTTTTAGCTGATAATGAAAAAAGTGTACAAAATTTTGCCCTTGTTTCCCCCGACGCAACTTCTGTGCGACCACTTTCGGTAAAGTTTCAATAAAGCCCAAGAACGTTTTCTATTTTTATTTCAAGCTCTGCTTTCAAACTCCTTTTTACACGGTTGTTTTGACACATATCTTAACGTCTTTCCAACGTGATGTTGCCACATAAAACATGAAAATTAGGGTTCCCAAAAATCATGATTTAGAAAAATTCTATTTTATTTAAATCAGATTTGAATTAAAAGTGTTTACTGCAAATTTTTTTAAAATATGAAAAATGTGTTTTTAATATTCTTCTAATTATAAAACTATCTACATTTTTATTTGTGTGACAAATGAAAAGGCCAACAAACTTGTATTTTTATACAAGAATTGAAATTTAAGAATAACTTATAAATATTTTTGAAACGAAGTTTTTTGTCACTATAATCATTAATTTAGAAACAAGTCATGATTTATTTTTTATTTTATTTCTAATTTATGCAAAATTGATTTGCATATTTACATTTATTAATTAATAAATGGTAATATTAATAATAACAATTATATTTAAGAGTAATAAATAATTGAGATTGAATTCAATTCAAAATGTAACTTAAACTTGAATCATTTGATTAAATCATCGAAACTCTAGTAAAAGTGTATCAATTCTTCAACCAATCTACGACCACGTTATTTCAAATCTGTCGCGTCACAGAAGCAGGAAATCGCGCGTCACGACCCCTAAATCGCGTCTCCGAGTCGTCGCCAATAATGGCGGGCCGCGCGAAAATAATCGCGCGACGATTCAAACGCTCGCGAACTTTTTGCCCGAAGGAACAGTAAAAACGACGGAGTAATATTTTTTGTTAAATAAGGATCCGCCGGACTCTTTTGTGCCTCGGCGATCCAGCGTATGGCACCTACTGGCGTGCCATACGACTGACCCCTGTTATGAACCAGGTGCAGGTTTATTCAGCGGAATTTAAATTCCTTTCAAACCGTGGATCGTCGCTCGCACGCACACCAAACCCCCGGCATTTATTTTGCCGCCTTCTTTCCCTCGAAATCATTTCTGGTGTAAGTTTTCAATGAGCTGGACAAAATCGTAGTCAGGTCTCGACGACC
>JABFOV010000474.1:0-37865 GCA_022817685.1 Aradophagus sp. ZL-2020 | reverse complement strand
ATATTTTTGTGCGCATAACGGTTACTATATAAACTATGTATATATATTTATATATGTACGTATTTATAGAGATATGTACAACATTAATTCACAAATCTGAATCAGTATCAGGATCAAAAGGAACAAAATCTTTCCTTATTCTGTTTGAAAGTTTTACCTCATTTTCATCATCTAACAGACAATCTCGCCAATCTACTCTGTCTTTACAATTAAGGATTCGTGGGCTTACGAGGACTTCACGCCCAAATTGTAGAGGAAAATCTTTTTTTATTCGATAGAAAAGCTTTTCGCCGCCTGGCAACTCTACATAGAAATAGAGGGTACCCTCAGGTGCAATTTGTTTCAATTCGGTCTTCTTTGTCAGCTCCATTAACTTGAAATTGTTTTGTTTGGCGAAAAACTGGAAAAATAAAAGGCGAAAAAATTAATGTATGCAATTAAAACCAAAATAAGTAAGTAGTTACTTAAATGAATTTGTTACTGTTTTACTTAATACATTTCTTTCAGCTTACTACTAAATATGAAGCAGTAGGAAAAAAGGAAAAGCAGGAATTGCAAATAAGAGGGAAATGTATGGAAATATTGTTTGTTAATTTAGCTGGACATCCTGATAAATTGAAAATATTTTTTAGCAAAGAAATTTGAATTTTATGTATCGGTCAGAATAATTTTGCTTTTCTTACTTGAAATGAATCTTTTAGTAAATGCGCTTTTTGTTGTGGAACAGGTATAGCTTGTACTTGACAGTGCGAACTCTTGTAATTTCTATCAAAAAACACAGCCACCCGATTAGTTGTTTTGTAATATTTGGTAACTGCCTCTTTGTAAGATTCCATTTCTTGAGCCACTTCTTCTGGCAAACTGGCTGAATTTTGATGATGTGCAACTGGCAAAATTATAAAATGGTCATCAACGATCCCGCCCTTTGCTAAAGCTAAATAAACCTTTTTTCCAACTGAAATCACTAAATGCTGAGAAACTTTTGCACTTGATAAACAGAACCAGCATTTTTCTTGGTCAAATTCAAACTTTCGTTTCTTCATTGGTTTGTCCGAATGTTTGCCGCTTTTTCTCTTATTATTTTGATCCTTTGATTCCATGTCATAGAAGAATTGAGTGGTTTTAGCTTCAGGTGTATGGGTACCAGATGGGTCTGTGCTGAAAAAGGATTTTGGGTATGGACAAATGGTTTCATCTGTCGTTTTTTGAACCAGATCTGATAATCGAGTACGGTCCACTGGAGAAAGGTTAAGTGCATACAACCATTTTTTTCCATTTGGATTTCCTACTTTGGCTAATCCTATGAATCTAGTTGCAATTTCTATGTTATCAGAAGTTTGACTGTGATTTCTGAAACACCAACATAATATGAAATTTGCAATAAAGATTAATTATTGAAAACACTGAGAAATATTTTAGTATATTTTTAATTTTATATTGAAAAATGATAATATCTAAAGAATAATTTAACAATTTTATAATTAAATATTTGTTTGTTGAAACTAATAATTAAATGCTTTAAATGAAATTAAAATGCATGCAATTTTAATTTTAATTGAACAGCTTCAATGCAATTAAATTATTTTATTTCTTTATTTCAGTAATCTGTCTCTTTCATAAATCATTACATCATTGCGAAACATTCTCATATAAACATTACTCAAATCTAAGATTTCTAAAAATCATGGTTAAAAGAAAATAAAAGAGAATTTTTTTAATGAGGTTTAAATAAGATTTAAATAAAGACATTTGTTCTTCACTACAAAATTAATAAATGTGATTTAAATCATCGAAACCCTACGTGAATCAAAGAGCACTTTTCCAAAAATTACCTATATGGAGGTCTCTCATAATGAATGTTTTCCAGAGCACACACATTATATCGAGGTTTAATATGCACGGCTAGCCAAGATAGCAGTTTGGAGCCCTCATACTTGAAGTCTGGTTTGGCAGGATCCAAATTCGTGACACCCTCCGGCCAAGGTGAGCTCAACAGAATGTCGGTGCCACGAAAACTCGGCTGCCCTCTGAGACAGGCGTTTCGTACAGAGGCAACGTCGCTCGCGTCAAATGTACATCCTTTAGAATCCGACTCCTGCTTCTTTTCACGGCCACTGATGTAAGCTATTTTCAAACCCGAACTCGACGTGTACAAACCTCGCTTACCCAGATAAGTGAGGTTAGGGCAAATTTCACAGCAGTCCTCGGTTGGATAGTGTTTCTCGTCAGCCTCATTGTTCGGTCCGATGATATATGTTGGCACGGAAATTTTCTTTGCGCCACTTTTAAACGGCAACAGCTCATCATTGTTTTCGCCAAAGAAATTGCCCACGCAGAAAAGGAAATCGAATGGTCCGTTCTTCTTGTTGACGCTTTCGACTTTAGAAAAAAGAAATTTAAAATGGCCCTCAACGTCGCCGCACATCAAAACACGTTGCTTCTCGGTCATGTTGACGATTAAACAATTTTCTCGGCAAAGTATTTCTTCAATTTGTTCCCTGTGGGTTTTAAGGTTAAGTCGCGAGTCGGAGCAGTCAGGAGCGAATTTCGTGCACGAAACTTAGCGTTTTCATTCGACGTACTTTACCATTATTTTCGATAGTTCAATTTTAAATAAAGGTAGTATACAAGTTTTATAATCTGTCGAATGATTTTTAATGGTATTACTTCTTACAAGAGTCGCTGCGGAGTATGATGACTGTTGTTTCGCGACTAATTTCATTTGTGTTCGCGCGAATTGCCTTGCGCGCGTCACTGATGCGGCTCGAGGGGAGGTGTATAAATAAAGCTTACTTCATGAGGCGAAATGATGTGATGACGCTGTTGTGGCGGCGAATTCGAACGCTTCAACGTAACGTTATGCAAATCACCGATATTAAGGAATGTAAACAATTTGCAATCTATAATTCTTAAATTCTCATTAAAATCCCATTTAAAATGAATCGTTTACAATCATAAGTTTATCCAAATAAAATTCCAGTTAAAAATAATTGGAAGTTAATTAATGGCATATTGAGCAATGAACTGAATCGGAAAATATTTTATTGGAAAAAATATTAAAAATTAAACAGGATCAAATAAGTAAATGTACCATTGGATAAAGTGTTGCAATTAATTCTTCTTAAACAGTCTGTACATTTGACCAATGGACAATAAACCCATTCCATCTGAAAGTTAATCAAGCATTTTATTTACAATTAAAAATAATTTTTTATATAAGAATAAACGGATTTTTTTAACTAGGATATTGGTGAAAAACTTACTTAATACTCTAAGCAACTGTAAGTCATTTCAATAACTGAAAGTAAAAAGTTTCTAATGAGATAAATAATTTTCTAATATATTAATTTTTTTAATAAAAATATAAGTGGTTGAATTGCTTTACTATGAAGCTCAGAAAACATAGTATGGATCATCCATTTTTAATGTTGTAACTCTGTAATATCAGAACGTTACAAAGATATCATAAATATTGTTCAATATCTACGTAATATTATTTCTACGCCCCAAAAAATATTTTTATCAAATCTGACACTTCGTCTTTTTTGAAGATCGGACCTTGAATTGCATGAGTAAAAAGTTTAAAGATTCTTTTTGACCTTCGAAAGTCCGCTTCCCGAGTTTCATTGCGTAATTTATTTATGGCCACCCCCATTTATACTTATTCCCATAGGTTCCTGCCGGTTACATTGTTCTACCCATCCTTTACATTTTTTGAACCATTCTTAACTTTCTCACGCAATGTTTCGAAAAACCATTTGTAAAATGTTTTCTTTTACAAATTCCAAACAAATTTTTGTGTTATAGCCTTTGTCAAGATTATCATGTAAATTAATGAGGTACGTTAAAAGGTGTGAAAATTGCTCCATATCATTTTTCTTTCTTTGACTTAAAATAATTTGTGCAACACGTTATTTGCATCATTTATAATTAAAATTGTTAAAATGCATTAAACAAGTGGAAGAGAAAAGAGAAAATGTTTTAAAATTATCCTTTTTGTAGTAAAAGATAAAATATTTATTAATCTAAACAAAATTGAATACTGTAGAGTAATAAGCTGATTAGATCTGAGCAATATATGTTCTATCCATTTTATTTAGTTATTTATTTTTTTTAACAAAGTTGAAAAGACTTTATTTGAAATATAATTTAAATGTTTAAGTTTCCAAAATTCATAGTAAAAATTACTTTTTTTTTCTCTTTATTTGAAATACATTTTTACAACACAAATGTCTTTACTATTGGTCGATTTTTCTATTGAGGACAAAGAAATGAAAGCGACAGTGTCCACCCCCAAATATCACGACAAATATTTTTCTTTCAACCCCTCTACTGAGAAGCTCGCACGACCACGGTATAAGTGCGCACGCCATTATTTTCTTTAACACGTGCATTAGCTAGTTCGCAAATTAAAATCAAATTTCTTTAAATGAAAGTATTTGAAAATGGCTTTGGTGTTCAAATTGGAAAATTGGAATGTTTAAAATGAACAGCAATAGTTCTTCGATCATAAAATCTTCTTTTTCTGTTCAAATTTTAATTACTGGTCTGATTTATTTAGATTCATTAATATAATGATTAATATAATATTTCTATAAATTATTGTTTTTATTGTTCTTTAATAGACAATTAATTTAATTAGAATTAACTTTATATACAAAAATGATTTGCTTTTATGAGAGTTTTTCATGCAAAGTAATAAAACTATATTAAGAAACTAAGAATCAGGTGTTCTGAAAGTGACACTTTGAGTAACACCTTACAGTTTGACCTTTCCCACAGATGGTATGAACAAAAACACCGTCATATTCTGTAACAGCGAGACGAGCGAAATTTCTGTCAAACTTTTATGAAAAAATCTTTCAGATTTCCTCGCAGCGAGAAATTCGTGTAAAAGCATAGTAATTCAGTCGTGGGAAACAGACGAGTTCGGTGGACACACCGTCGCTGGGCAAACTCCGACATCTGGAAACGATTTTTGTGTCACAAAATGTTAGGTACCTGCCATTCGCACACTAGGCATTTTCCAATGGGTCATTAAAGACATATATTCAATGCAAGTGAATAAGCTGAAACACGTTTTTTTTTCTTTTTTTTTTGCTCACCTGCAAAACCTGTCGTATTTTGTTTCTTCTAGTAATTATGGTATATTGATTGGTATGCTGTTTATGGTCATATTTTTTCCACTTCTCAAAATTCTTAAAATAATTTGATCATATTCATACACTAACTATATTTTCATTAAACCGGTAAAATTTTAGAATAATTGTACAACGATTAGAAAAAAGAAAATAAATAAAAATTTTGGTACAATTGACAATTAATGCGCATTTTAAAGTTATGATGAAGCTTGGTAGTTTTATATTTTTTTCTTCCTGCATAAAACGTCGGTGGGAAAATGTCACGAAAGGATTAACTCTATTGGAAAACGTTCGTAAAACCCTTGTATCGCCAGGGGTAAAAAAAGTGTTTTACGGTTTTTAAATAAACTCAATTTGTTGACTTTAGGTGTGAAGTTTATTTTTCTTTCTTAATCGGCTAGGTTCATTTGTTAGGACGTAGGACAAGAAACATTGTTCCCTCCACTGCATTTTTTTCTTTTCTTTTTTGATGTGTATATTATAAGGTGTGGGCATAATTAAAATTTCAAGAAACTGAAAAGACATTCGTCATAGAATTTTGAATACGTTTCATTTATTGACAGGTAACACTGTTGTCGCAGGTCAGAAAACAGTCAAAACTTTAGCTGGTGGTGCTAAAGGGCGCGCTCTTAGAGCCGAATGGAGATTTATTATGCCCGAGCTGGTTCCCACTTAAACGAAATGCGTTTTGCTGGTACGTTTGAAGTAATGTTATAAAATCGTCAAAATCCGGTATTTTATAACTGCCAAAACCGTGTTGGCAAGCATTCAGTCTTGGTGGCAAATCGGTAGTGTTCGGTCGATATTATAATGTCTACAAATCATGCGCATCAGGAAATGCGAGAAAAAAGTAAACAGTTATATGAAATATGTAAAATAAATACTTTAAAATATCTGGTAAAATATGCAAATATATTTTTACCGCTAATTCGTTAAACAGCGTTAATTCCATTAGTTATAAACTGAAAAAAGCATTATATGTTTCACTCTTCTTTTCTTACACACACAGAAGTATTTTCTTGAATTAACGAAAATTTTGTCGAATGAACAAAAACATTTGTTTGTTATGGAGCCAACAAAATTTGTTTTGTTGAAATAATACATTCACTTTTGTTATTAGAATTGTTTGAATGAAACATGGATTTTGTTGAATTAACAAAAGATTTGTACCACGAGGTAGACTGCGTATGCGCTGTACCGTATGATGAACAAAAAGATTTTGTTGATTTTACAAAGAGACAGGACATTCAGCACAACACAATTCAATTTAACACAAAAATAAGTTGATTTAAACGAAATTTCGTTTAATTGAACAAATGTCTTGCAACAAAATTTATACAGTTAAATCAACGCGATCATTTCTGTGCATGTAGTGTATTTATTACTACATATCAATGTTTGTAAAGAAAATACAGATCTTAAATAATATTTTAAACTTCAACTTACATTTAATTATGCATCATTAACATCATCTTTGAGGTAATTTTTTTTGCACAAACGGTATGTAGGTATTTTCGGGATTAGCGCAAATTATATTCAGCCAATTTTATTGAATGCCTTGAAATCTTGTACTATTCGGATACTTTTATAGCTCGATTTCCTAGAATATCGTTATATTTCCGTTTAATAAAGACGGATTCTCCGAATGGTGTATTCTAGATTCGAAGAAAATTTAGACAATGCTGTTCCCTAAAAATTCGATTTTTCCCTTCATTGTCAGCCCTACCTTGCATGTTTTGATCTACCCGAAAATCGTCGCAATCGAATGACAAAGAACCGAGAATTGTGCAACTATCAAATAAGGGTTTCTACAGTAAGAAAGGTTATTTTGAGGCAATGGCTACAGTAGCAAATGTTACGATCACATTGCAGACTGCACAGTCCACGCGGCAAAATTTGTATTGTTAGGTTTACGTTCAAGATCTCAACTGAAGGTCTCTTGGCGACCATGCCACCCATCATCTGCTTTGTGGTTTTAGGTTGAAATGATCGTGCACTGTCGGAGTTACAGTCTAGACTGTACGATGCGGCAACGTATTTTCTGACAGTCTATGATTGCAGAACAAGTAGTGCTGACTGATGTTTAAGCGGTCTTCTCTTCTCAGGGAAGATAGCATTCATTTTATTACATTATTTCTTTCACTTATTCCTGTCCTTAAGAATATGTTTGCTGAAATCAAAAAAAAAAAACTTTTGAAGTTCTCCCTGAAAAATTTTGCATTAATAACTTACCGATTAAAACTTGACTACGAAATATTGGCAATCAAATCTTATCAAACTTAAGTTCATTCCTTATGCATTTTACTGCACTTGACATGCATTTTATTTTAACAACTTAAAGTCAAACTAGAGAATAGAAAAAAATCTATTCTCGTTGGCGCGAAAACGGTAGAGGGGGGAAGTGATGCTTGAAATAAAATAGGAGAAAGAGATATTTCGGAGAATCGCGAACGGAAAAGAGCCGACGACGGGGAGGAAGCCCGCGAGCGAAAAGCGGCAATATCGCCCCCTCTAGTCTTCATATGAACGGCGGTTTGGCTGTGGGGGGTGGGGGCTAGAAAATGGTCGTTGGGTGGAGCGTGCGAAGACTCGCGTGGAGGTGCGCGGCCAATGGTGAGAGGGGGGTGGGGTTAAGTCACCCGACGGAATTCATCGGAGCTGGGGTGGGGGTTCGCTCGGCCAACAGCTGGTGCACGCACCGCGGGGAGTCCTCGTGCATCGCGTTCCCAGTTGGAATCTACATGCGTACGTCACCGATCGCCTTTCACCAACACGTGTCGCCTGTTAATAATGAGCGCGATTTCGTCCCCCATACGGGCCCCCCGCAGTCGATTGGTCGCGCTTATTATCGGATGACTAGGTGCGAATCATTCGTAACAATCACTCACATTAATACGAATTCAGTGGTACCAATTTTAGGCCAGTTTATGACTTCGCTTTACGCGAAGTGGGCACTAGAGATTTGAGTTACGAGCCAGATAATGGTTATGAATTATAGTTCGGGAAATGTTTGTCAGTGTTGCCAATATTATGGTGGAGAATTTGTTCTTTTAATTGAGCGAGCATGGTGATTTTTATGTTGGACAACATGATGTGTCTCATTTTTGAGTGAAAATGTAATAAAAAATACGTTGGATTTTTACAGATTTTTAATATTATTTGTGCTTTCATTTTGTACTTTGGTATCATAATGTTGTAATTTTTATCATTTTAGTTTTGGTTTTTATTGTTCTTTTTTGTTTCTGTGGCCTTTTATTAATTTATTATACGTATTTTTATCATATATTTTTTATCTTTTCGTATAATCAATACAAAAAAGAACAATAAAATAAAAGAAAAAGAAAAAACAAAAAGAAAAAATTCTAAAGCATTTTAAGTTAGAAAATTGCATCAATAGGCTATTTTTATGTTAAAATATTGGCAAGTTTTAAAGTATCACATATTTTATTCATAAGTGAAAATTTTAAAGTTATCTATGCGAAGTCACCAGTCACTTTATTTAATAAATAAAGGAAATGACTATGAATGTTTTTAAATGGTAATTAAACAAATTCTTTTACTTTTACTTAAAGCAGCTTTATTTATCAATTATGATTTACTTTTTGATATAAAATTTATTTAAACTATTTCCTTTTCTATTTACAATTTAGAAAAGTTAAGAGACTATGTTTATCAGAACTGTATTTTAATTCATGGTCGTTAACTATAAAACAAAATCATCTCTGATAGTACTTAATGTATATTACAATATAAGAACAGAAAGCAAATAAAAAATATCTTTTTTGAAATTTGGCTAAATAACATGACTAGTCATAGACCATAGATACGGATTTTTACCCTGTAAATAAAAATTCGGATATGAATTTTTACATTTGTACAAAATCTAAATATGTATCTCTTGGTATATATTGTATTATAATAATTATGTTATATGCATTATGTTTTATATAACATTTACAACATATTATGATGCACATATTTATAGAATGCATTTCATTCCATTATGCAGTAATCACCATTCTTTTTCTTTTTCAGGTGTAACGTATTCACTGTCCAAGATTTAGTGACGGGAAATGAAGAAAATGTCTGGACTTTGTGTCAAGACTTGGTGTTTACAACGACATGGAGTTAAATGATACGAAACGTTTCTTCATTGTTATCGCGGTGTTTTGACGATTTGTGTTCGAAAAAGTGTTATGTTCTGCACAGAGCGTAGAATTTTGTAAAGGATAAATGAACAAGATTAGGAACCAGGTCGAACGTTCATCGGTTATCAGTGAGTATTTTATGTTTATTTTAAAAATATTCCACACATGTTATTTACTTTACAAACTATTATAAAGAATTACAATATATATATTTTTTTTTGTCAGTACATACGAAAAAAGGAAAGACAAACACAATAGTGTATTACTGTTAACGGCGCTAGTACGCCCGAAGTATTGCAATATTTTATGGATCGTGAGAGCGGGCGATAAAGTGAGACTTTCCAGCCTGAGGCTGTAAAAATTCTCGAGAACGATTTTACAGTTCTCAGTAGCAAGTAATTCCACTTTGATTCGTTTTTAAATTCAATTAAAATTAACAACATATCAGAAACTGCTTGCCCTCAAGCGTAAATAGTTACCCCACTCGACCCTTAGGAAAGTAACTCATTGAAATAAACTTTTTTTTTTGACAAAGTGATATCGGCTAAAAAGGCGACGGCTATTCGCTGATATGACAAACAGTGAACTGTACACAATCGCATTACGGGATGAAAGCGATTCGATATAGTTGGATAATTGGTGGCGTTTAGTTTGGTCAGAGGGGCTAAGGGGGCCGGCCGTTCTTAACAATTAAATCCCGTACAGGCGCCTTGGCTCGTAAACGTGCGCGCGTACGCGCGAAGGTATTTACGTGATAATGACTGGATGAAACCCTGCGCGATCAGGAGCCAGAGAGAAGGGCGCGACTGATCGGCGAGCGCGAGGCCTGGTCACGTTCGATAGCGATTCGCAACCCCGGAATTCGTGCCACTTCTTCAGTTCGCCACCGGACCTAACGTCACGAGGTCCACATCGTTGTCCTCGAGCGATACGCGCTGATTTCGCGTCGCTTCGGCTCGGCTTCCATTTCGCCATGATTCGCGAAGCCGCGTTGTCCCAGTGCCGTAAAAACGCTGCCATTTTTCCGTAGCGGCTATGGCCTCTGACGGGTCGACTCGGCTCGCATGCCAGGAGCTCGTGGGGGGCTTTGTGATTCATTGTGCTAACAGAAGGATACGGTGAAGTTCTACGGGGAAGGGCGCTTCGGATACAAAGGTCTCAGATAAGATAACCCGCGCGTCCGCAGGAGGACACGCGTCGTTACACTGTGCTTTAACTGCGATGATCGTTCGCTCGATAGTTAATTTTTGGTCAATGAAATGCCAATTTTTATTTTAAACCAGTCATTGTCCGTATTGATTTCTTTGGTACACAATTGAGTTGGTACAAAATGAGAATTAAAAAAATCTTATACGGATGAAATTGAGCGTATTAATTTATAATATTACAGCAGTGCTGTCATTGCAGTTAACAAAGTAATAGCAATAACATAGTTGCAAATACATTTGTTTGGAATTAAGGTTGTGTTTACCTTTATGTTTTTATCAGTAAAGCATTAATCTTTGTCAACGCTGTTGAAAATGTCGCTTACCAAACATTTCTTTAAATATTTTTCATTTTTCGTTGTACTTAAATAAACTTGTGCAACAACCATAATTTAACCATAATTTAAAATATTTTTTGCCGCAAAAACGTTTTAAATATTGCGAGAAAGCTTTATACCTAATGCATGTTTCGCCATTTTATTTTCGACATTTATATTTTCTGAGATAACAATTTTAACAATTTAAGCAACATTTTGCTATATCGAAATTTGAATTGGTTCAAGAAAGCTGTTTTCTCTAAATACGAAATAAATTTTGATAACGATTTATTGTAATTATGATGATTGGAATAATTGTAGCATTGAGAAACTTTTACTAGACTGTGATTCAGTTACGAAACTTGGTTGACTTGCTTGATAATTTTTCTCCGCGTACCTGTCTGGATAGCATTGTTTAAGAAATCCCTTTGTGTGACGTTGCCGGTTGAACGAACAGGATAACGCACGCCTATTCTATCGTCTCTTTTCAATTTTACTAAACTTTACATTTTCCCTCTTTCTTTCCCGTCAATTCACTGAGGAAAAGTGTCCGACTTGTATCATATTTTATCACTGACCCCATGCCGACTAAATGGACGAATAATTGCAAGCAAGCACTTTGTATGCAATTAGCTTGCTTGTGAAATGGCGCTTTTACAACGTTACAATCACGCTTGAAAGTCGTGCGTGGTTTTTAAATAATTTTATCATACTCTTGGCTATTACATTTAAAATTATAGTAACTTACTTGAATTGCTTAAAATCTTATTAAGTTAACAAAATAATATTTATTAATATTTATTAAGTTAACAAAATAAGTGGTACGATTCAATCTTTTAAATCAAGTAATTTTGTATTACTTGATGTAAATATGGAATAATCGAATAGACATTCACAAAGCTTATTATGGACATATTGCCCACTTTATTATGATTAAATCAACATCGTTTTTTTGGCCACACAATTTATAAGTCCATTAATTAATTTGCTGTTTATTAAAATTTTAATTAAGAAAGTTAAGAAAGTTTTCCGTCGTCTTAAGTAGTTCCAATTACTTGAAGATTTCTCATTTAATTTATTTTCCATTAATAGCGCGCGCGCTTGAACTAATCTTTGTTACCAAACTAATGAATTAACTGGAAGTTATCACAATTTATTAATGCACGGTAATAATGCCGATAATTTGTTCGACACTTGTTCATCAGATTGCGAAAATGCGTGTTTAAACTTACAGTTGACGCAAAGCGGACACAAAGTCTCGGGTTTGACTATTTAAAATGACGCGTGTGACAATGAAGGAAGTACCTTGTGCAACAAGAAGTGGCAATGAATCAGTGGCAAATGAGTATCGGCGCTTAGTGAACGAAGGAGATAGAAGCGAAGGGAAGTGACGCAAAGGCTGCCGGTGAATTGTTCGAATAAGCATTACCGAACGCAAAGATTGTGTTACGACGCCCGCATGAAATTTGTCACGTGAAGCCGTTTGTTATGTAAGGTGGGTCTTTCAACCCTTTCGTCGGCTCATCTTTACGTTACTTTTCTCACCGCTTTATGTTTTACGCATGCAGCAGAAAATTAATGCAAGTAGTGAATTCATTAATTACAATCGTCTGCTGTTGCATTTATTTCACAAAAAGTTTACATTTTTTCGTAATTAATTAAAACGAAGATACACAAGAAATTAATTACACCAAGATAACTACAGTGAAAAGAACAATGTGTATATCGTTGACCCAACAGAATAATTTTGTAAGCGAGATTACACAAATATTTCCAAGAATTATTTGCAAATAGTAATCTCATATTGTCATATTGCATCTCATATTGTCACTTTTAATCTATTGCTACAAATCAGTCAACACAGTAGTCCGTCTGAGTTGTAGGTGGTGCTTTTTACAATACCGATAACGTTAATCTTATGTAAGTGTAAATTATAATAAATTATAATAAATTATAATAGTGAATGATAATATAAAAATTTAAAATGCTAGTTGTATTTTATCGATTACAAAATGAAAGTAATATGATTCCAAAGTAATATGGTTTTCTCGGTATATACAAAATGTTAAAATTGAAAAATGACTTGTATTTTATAAAGAAATAATTAATACGGTTTGGAATATTAAAAAATTTTAAAATGTTCAATTTATTTTAGTTATAAGATGTTAGAAAAAATAAAAAAATAAAACGTACTTTGCGAACTTTGTGCAAGTTGAAACTGTCAGTTTTATTCTAACAGCACGTGCTGTTTCGTGACTCAATAATAATGATTAGCGTTAGTAATGTGGAAATCTGTGTATAAAAGTGTGTTATTACAGTTATCCAATATAAACATTAGGTCAGCAGTTTAATTAGTAAAAGCATTTGATGCTTATTTTTTGTGTCACGATGATCAAATACTATGAGTGTGTGAACATGTCAGCAATTATAAGGGAATAGATTATACTGATAACCTCACTACACGCTTAAAAAACTTCACCTAAAGTAAGCTATTTTCATGTGAACCAAATTAAAAGTTATTTTAATACTACATTATTCCAACTGACGCTTTCTGCAAATAAAATTCTCATTTGAAAAATACCTAAATGTTTGTTTGAATCAAGTGAACCAATTATTTGTTCATACATTACAATATATTCTTTGAAAAAAATTTACGTTATGAAGAAATAAATAATGCTAATGTAAAAACACAATATCCAGATTGTCCTTTGTTTTGCTTTTAATGTCATTTATTCTTAAGTAAAAAATGTCGAGAGTAAAGAAAACACGCTTTTGTCGATACATAAGTATAATAACATGAAGATAATTTGTACAAGTCGTAACTAATTCTTGAATGAGGTCTTTTTAGTTTTTTCTTATTTTTTCCCCTTTTTTTTCAATGAAAACCAAACATAACACGTTTCCACCTTTTTCCCTCAACACTAAAATCAGTAATTTTAACCACAATATTATATTTACGTTAGTTTAAAACAATCTTGAATTAATTCTACATTTTTTGTTAGCCAATAATTATGTAACTTACGCAGTGTTCAATACTACAAATCTAACTCTTTTTGTTAAAAAAAATTGGATTGTTATCTCAGTTGTTGTTGCTGTTCTTTTTACCTCAGACCGAAGAGTTCTGATTTATTAATTCGATCTACAACAGAAAATTGAGTGTCTATTTTGGGTCAGTGGCTGCTAGACCGAAGCGCGAGTGTTTTGTCCTCTAAATTCAGCAATGGGGAAGGTAAATACTAACATAACGCGTGAAAGCAGCCGTAAAGAGGCGTGTCACATCCTAAAGCCATTTGTAGAGTGCCTACCGAACGTGATCCTTCCGCGTCCTGCTAACACCCTTCCTCTTGTATCTGACAAACCAAAAAGACTTATGTCCCTATGCAGCTGTCACTCTTGATCGTAATTTTTTTTAAACTTTATTGCCCTTTTTTTCTTTTTTGAATTAATTGCTATTTACGCTAAATAGCTTGATTCAAATTAAACGTTAAGGTTTTGTTCGAACAAAAAGTTTTTATTCCTTCATACTCTTCTTTTTAAATTTTATATAAATTCGTGAAGTAGCAATCCTCATGTATTTTTTACGTTGAAAAAAGAAAGAATAAAAGGAGACTAATTCTAAAGTATATTTAAAACATCCTTATAACAAATTGACAATTTTATGATAATACTTGAATTTTAATAGCTATTGTTAAAATGTCAAACATTTTATAAATGACAAAGCTTTTTTCATAATAGTGATGTGATACAAGCAAAAATTTTGTGAAAACATAAAGGAATTTAATAAAATTGTAATGTGTTAACAATAAATTGTCAAAATCAACTCAACTGATCCTATTAATAGCAAGTTTACAAGTCAATATCGATAATCGACTGGACTACACGAACGCCCGCCTTACAACATCCTGGCACGTGTGTAAACAGTTCTCAAAATATCTGCATTTTTATTAGAATTTGCGTCAAAATGTTACAGTAAAAATTTCGATCGTTTCCTGAATCGATGCCGTAAATTACCGCACGGAGAAAAATTTTATCCGGACGTTAAGAAAGAGGAACTGAAGATAATTTGCCACATCTTAGACTCTCTTTTAGTCAACAATTAGTCGGATATCATCCTATTTCCGCTTGTTGTCGGTAGTAATAAATTCCGGCGATCATTTTGACGCCCGTGAACGCTGTCCGAAGTTCGAATTTCATGTTTTACAAGTGTCAAGACGATTTGTTGTCACCTACGCTTATGCAAGTAACTCTGGACATCTGGGTTTTTGCGGTCTCTGTGATCCTAAAAACTGTAACAACACGTGTATTACATTTCCACAAAAACGGACCATTCTCTTCCTTCCTTTCTCGGTTCATTTAAAAAGAAACAGTGGCATTAAATGTCCATCTTCAACATCCTATACTTTCGTTTTTAATCGACTTTTTTCAGTCATTCACCATTTGTTTGTTTTCTTCATCGATAAAAATATATGTGACATGCTTGATTTATTTCAGGAAAAAATGTTATTATTACATATTTTAATATTATATCAATTTTTAATAATTTTTAAAATCAGGTTCTTTTGTTATTACAAAATAATACTCAATATAATTATTTATTTTCAAGTAAGAAAAAGAAAAGAAAGAAAATTTGAACTCAAATTTTGTTTACGCGTTCCTATTTGATAATAACTTTAACTGGCGCATATATGGGTAACACGATATTGTTATTGTAACATGTATATCGAGTAACAGATTTAAGTATTACAATGTATGTTTCTACTGACATTAAATAGGAATACAAAACGCTTTCTTCAAAGTTTATTATCGCATGGGTTATTTAAATATGATTAATCGACAATGACAGATCTGATTAGCGTCGCTTATCGACTGGTACCATAAAATCTTAAATAACCGATATTTTTCTGCACAACAGCTTCTTATGTTCAGGCTTGTTTAGGCTACGCGTTGTCGCAAGTAATTTTAGGGCACCCTCGAAAAATCGTAACTTCATACATTCATACATGAAAAACAATACTATAATATTTTGTTTTCGGTCACAACAAATAATTGTCACAACGAGAGTTTTCTTATGCTTACGAAGAATGAATTCTCTTCATTGCTGTCATCAAATTAGATTTCTATGAAAAGACTTGAAAAAATTTTTTTAACTGAAACAACAGTAACAGTGTCTACTTGTGTCGTTCCGAAATTCATTAAATTATATGTTACATGAATGTGTTAAATGATTTTAAGTATTTTTTTAGTTTCCTAATTTTTAAAATCACAAGATAAAAATACGATTTCATGACAATCGAGTTATTCGTTAAACGTTAATCATTTTAAATTACCCGCAATTTTGTCTGAAACGATTGTCGCGCTCGAAAAACAGTATTTCTAAAACTGTCATATATTAGTGGCAAGTGACAAAATGTTTCTTTCTGGGGTAAAACAAGCTGAAATAATAACTGCACGAGTGTTTTGTGCCTCGGAATGTCGAACGAAACTTTTTAATCAGCTGGAAATAAAAGTAACATGCAATGCATCTTCGTATACGTCTTTCATATAAATCTCATGCGAGTGAAAAGACGCCGGTAGTGGGGATGCTTTGTATCGCGCCGAGATGTCGATTCAAGACGGTCTTTAGTTTTACCAGCGACGATCTTAAGTGTTTAACTTCTCGTTCCGTGACCTCGATCGGTCGCCGCCGATCACGTTTAAATCTTCAATGTGCGTGCTTGATACCTTTATTGTTTTTTTGCTTAAAATTTTAATATGGCAGTTCATTAAGTGACAAGTTTTTGATCTTCCGATTCCTGAGGATTTTGTTATCGCCACCATGATGCGTGAGTTACTTTTTCATTTTACTTTATTCAATTTTTATCTTCAATTGGCATTAATTTTAAAAAATTTAATGACAGTGAGTGAACAAATTATCTTTGAACTACGAAATTGAAGGCGTCATAATTTCAAATCAGAACTCGCTTGATTTAAGAAACTCAATTTTAAGTAACTTTTTGTTGTCATTTGATCAAGATTTTTCTTGGTCTATATTCAAAAATGATACTTTTTAAAGTAAATGAGTAGTGCTTTTTAAACCGAGCTTTTTGAATGTCAATCTTTTTTTGTCCCTCTTATCCCTCTTAATTCTTCCCTCTTAATAAAGTTGATGAAATCCTGAAGTTAGTTGAGAGTAACGCTTTTATTATCCAATGGAATTTCTTAGTGGAGCTTGGTCTTTGAAAAAGGCGCGAAATTTGGCATTTTTAAATTGTTAATTGTAGATAATGCATAAAGATATAAATAAAAAATAAAGAATTATAAATTTATTATTTTTAATTTCACCAAAAAATATTCTAAATAACAGAATTTCATGAAAAAAGCGCACGCGAAGCGCGCGTAATAGTCTAGTAACAATAGAAAAATCACGAGATTCTAATTTTTTTCTCAAAGTTACTTTCAACATTTTACTAATCTATTTTAATTTTTACATACTGGTAAGTCAAAATATTTTTATTAAAATTACTTTTATTTATTAATGAAACGAATGTTTTCATTAAGGGTAGATTAAATTGATGTCTCGTTTTAAGACACCAAACTTTAACTAAGCCGCGATTTACCTGTAAATGACTACCAATTACTTTGTGTGTTTATCAATCACTGTTGCATAACATTTTGTTATCAAATTGAAAACACAGTTCATATTGACGTTTGGTTAAGCCCATATTTATCATTTTTACCTGAAAATTAGAAACAAGTTTTTTTTTCGTAGTGAAAAGTTTCGAAGTGATTGGAGAACTTTTTTTAATTTATGATATTTACATAATAAAATATTGTTATTTCCCATGTAATTGTTATTGTGAAAATAATCTGTGAAAACGAAACGATTTTCTTTTTTAAAAAACGATCTCGGGCATTTAGCGTCTTTCAAATACGAAAAGTCAATTGTTTTGACAACACAGTTTTTGTTGGCTGCAAATAATACAGAAGAAAAAAGGTGCTGGTATAAGAAGTGAAAATTGTTTTTGCGGAAGTAATTGTCGGTGTGTCATTGGTCCACATGTCATTGGCCGCGGTTATTGACACCGTGTCAAAATCTGATTATTGACGGTAAAGTCTCGTTTTGCGAAACAACTCGCGGGGCCGAGGGGCGGAAGAGTGATGTTTTAGCGCTCGTTGAATTGTTTTGTGAGAACGGTGTTGCGCCGTCAGCAGAATACATCCTTGTTATCGTTCTGTCGTTCAAGGTTACCACCCGTAATCCGACGCTATGACCGTCGATGACAAAAGTACGAAAAACAACACCGGACCAGCGAGAATCTCAGCCTCGTTATTATTACGAATGTGAATCATGTTTGTTTACAAATGAGACAAACGTTACCTGGACATTGACCGTGTCTTTTCTCATTTACATTATCGCATTATGCGATTTCCTTAAAACTAGCTTACATAACAATTTTTAAGTTTCCATGATTCTTGACAAACAGTAAATACTCGACTTTTCCTTTGTGTACTGATTTCAGTTTTCTTTTGTCCTTCGCCTGATTGCATTTTGCGAAATCGTAACACATATTTTGCGAATGTATTTACGTCACAATTGACATTTTTTCAGATATAATTTGTAGTCGCTGAATCATACTCAGAATTTGTCTGAAATGTATATCATCGTTATATTGCTTTTTTATTCATAAATAAAACTGCATAAATTCTTTATTTATTCGAATAAATGGAATACATTCTCTTTTTGAAAATGAAAATACACAAAAATATTATTTAATAGGAAGATTAATTTGATTCAACGTACATATTTTTTGATGCAATGTCAGAATGAAGAACTCTGGTAAATAATTTGTAGGCAAACTGAATTAAATTGCTTTCGCTTAATACATTTGTCGAACGTCGTTGACAAATGGCACCGTACGTAACAGAGCTGCAACACATTCAATTAAGAAAGTCAGTTCCCACGACGCGAAACACTTTTCCGCGTCAAGTTAACCCGTAACCCTTGACAAAAGAACGAAAGGAGCCGGCGAGCCGGCCCAGTGATTCGCGGTGCGCGCCCGTCGGCCCGGCGGCATTCTGCGCGCTAACGCAAACGGTGCTTTACTACATTGCATGCTTTACTTGCGGATCGAATGCCGCAGCTACTCCAGTCCTACGTCGTATTGAACTTCAAAACTCACCGGCCTCGGTCCAATGCTTATAAATTTTGCCATTCTTCGACAGTGATCTCCAGCTACGTTGTTGTTCTTCGTTCGACACCTTCGTCTCATTGAAATACTAAATCCATTGTTTTAGTTTTAAGTTTAAATCAACAGTAATAAAAAAGTTCTATTAGCAAGGAAACATTTACTGACACAACTTTTATGACAATACTTAAAATTATATTGTTATCATTACACTTTAATATCAAAATTAATATTTTTAAATTATACTTTATGTAATTGGTTTGAAAACTGCAAGTAAAATAATCTAACCAATCAATTTCGTTGAATGAAATTGACTTAAAAAAGTCAATTATTTAATATTAATCTTATTTTAAATTAATTATCGGAACTGAAACTTTTAGAAGTACTCCTCGCGGTCTTCAATGCAATTTCGCGAATGGTTGTGCTGTCTCTAATTTGGATCACCACCTGAATGATCTACACCCCGAGGTGAAAGGACATGAGCGTGGAGGTGATAATAAGCCGTAAAGGCTGAGACGTATTTGGAATGCGTGAAATATTTACTCCCCTCATTTATTCTTCAAGCTGCGTATGGATCAACGATTCCTCAGAGGGAGAATGAATTTCTCTCGACATAAATGTGTGGCTACTTCATGCGCCCCTTTGTTCGTTTCTTGCGTTTCATTTGGTCGCAAAAAAGTGCCTTCAATCAAGCCGAAACATTGCATTTAATAAATACATCTTTAGTCACACGGAATTTTTAGAATTCTCCTCGAAGCAAACTGACTCGGAACAACTCGTCAGCGCGACACTTCCTTCAGTTACAATCATAAGCACATTTTTTACACGAAATAGTACACACAAGAAAGTGTCTTGAAACATTATTTTCATTTCGATATAAGTAACTCAACTTATCTTTAAAACAAGGCAAAAAGAGGCAGATAGATTTTTCTGACTATTCTGTGAATATTGTTAATTTTTCACTTAAAAGATCTAACTTAACGTCTACTGATTTTTTTCCTATGTAATGTTACGGTAATGTTTGTCATTTTATAATTAAACCTCTATTTATCAATAACAATCAGCCGCTTATAACTTCTTTATTACTTTCACATTAAGGATGAAGTTGATTGTAGTACTTCAGTTTTACGTAGAAAATTACTGACTTTTACTATCTTGACTATATAGGCTTAAAATCGAATTCAATGCAGTGATTTGTAGACAAACAACAATAATATTTCAGAATACTTTTTTCTGCGTGTATTATACGCGGCTAAAAATATTTGTACAAAAGTGATATCGCGATCCCTTGGAATAATATTTATGCGTAAGTTTGTGTCGGTACATTGTGCACCTGTATGCACGTGTATGAACGCTCAACATACGTAATGGCATTATTCAACGGAGAACGTGCCCAAGTAGAAAACAAGAAAATACCAACTATCCATTTTTGCACGAAATTATCGCGTTGACCAAGATACTAGCGGAACATATGTGTTTGTAAAAATGTCCTGAACATATCAAAACTTCGGAGAAAACAACTTTGGTTTAATTACTGTATCTTGCGATCATCTTCATATTAAAAACATATTTACAAGGGTGTATTTTTATTGAATAATGAAATCACTTTTGTTTAATTTGTTTATATAAAGTAAAAACGTTTAATAATAAGATGATACTTTTGAAATCAAGAATTGATAATGTAATCTTCATGTGAACATTAGTTTTAATGTAATTTTAATTTATATTTTGATTTGTTTGAGTTCACTTGTCTTTTTTATGAAATAATTTTTTAGAAATATTAAGTTTAATATAAAAATAATTATAATAAAGTTTATAAATTAAAATAAAGTTTAATACAAAAACATAAAAATTGTATGTAAAAAATTATTCGGGTTTACAAAAATGTACATACATATAATATACATACATACTGTCACATTTTTGATCATAATGAATGAAATTTTTCACTGGTGTATGATTTGTTTCTTATAAAATTCGTTTAATTCAAATTCGAAATCTACTAATTATTAGTTTGTCTATAATTGAAGTTTTTTGGACGGAAATAATGATTCAATCATTAAAACCGTCAGCCATTTTTCCTCTCAACAAGGTGACTTGAGTGTTTCGAGTTTAAAGGCGGGAAAGCCTCGCCTATTACGGTCAGGGGCGACGTTTATAAAGAAGGTTTCTTTTTTTTCTCAGCATTTTCGTGCCGCTCCTCTTCTTTTCGGGCAACGTCGGAAATCATAAAAGTGCGTGTGGTTAGTGTGCGACGACACTTTTGTCGTTGAACAGAGGGTTCCCTCGGGGCAGGAGTCGAGTTCGTTGTATAAAGGGATACGAATTGCTGTTAGTCTAATTGTTCTATTTTTTCGCTCGTTCTTGCTGCAAATTGCGCGGAATAATGAAGTTTGGAGAGTTTCAAGACATTTTATAGGAATTCACGGTAGGATTTAAGTTGACTTGTAGGCATCAAAAATAGCTTTTTATTTCTAATTCCAAAATAGTAAGTTATTTTGAATCTAATTTGTCTTAAGATTGTTAAAATAAAAGAGTTTTAAGTAGACTATTAATTACAGCAAATCAATGAAAAAACTTCATTATAATATCAATTTCATAATATAAAAATAGTTGTTTATTTACTTAAAAAAAAAAAAATAAAAATAAAAAAAAATATAATTTAAATCATGTACAAAGGGTTTTAGTGATAAAATTTATAAGGAATGTTTAAGATTTTTAAACGCAATGAAAACATTATTTTTTTCAGTGCAATCATTCACAAGAATCTATTTCACTTAATGTCATGAATCTGTATAATAACTGATCTAAGTCGAGATAATATTATAATACAATAATGCGTCCATATAAATAATCCAACTCCAATTAATTATTGACCATAATCTCTCCATCATACTTTTGCAAACCTCTCATAATATCTTCTTATCAAGGGTTGAAACGTTAGTTTCAACGTATTACATCCCCAACTGTGTTCCTCAATTCATAATCAATAAATTCTCTCTCGAAATTCAACGAGATCTTCCTAGTCGATACCGGAAAAAGTCTCACGACGACTGCTGGGATTTATATTCATATACTAACGCATGATAATGCGTGGCTACGTCTCGGGAGCGAGCCGTGAAAAGTTGTCGGCGAGATCCCCTCGTCTTTCGTCCTGATAAGCAATCGATTTTGATTGAATTTATGAAAGGAGAAGCGCGTACTACGAGACGGTAAAATCAAACGACTTGTTATTCTTTAGTCCCTTTATTATGCCATACGGAACATTTTTTACGTGTCGCAATAGTCGTGAATTTTCACGCCCGACGAAAGTTGAAGGATGGAAAAAGATCAAGAGCGACTTTATCGATGGTATAAAAAGCAAAAAACGAAAAGAAAAAAAAGTAAATAAAATATAAGAAGACAAAGATAGTGTACTTATTGTTTTGGACAGTCGGCTTCGAAAACAAGAGCTCGCTATAATATGCAAATGGAATACTTAACCATCAAGGCTCGCTCAAATAATTCCCGGCATAAATCTCTGTTGTTTTACTCACAACCGAATATGAAGCTTGGATGTTAATCTGAGCTTTCGCGTCGTGACGAGAAGGTCGTGAAACCTACTCGAATATCTTCCGGCATAAGTGCAATTCAGCGTTGTTGTTAAAACAATTCGTTTCTCAACTCAAAACAGTGCGCCAGCATTAACAAAGAAACAAAGTGCAACGACATTTTTTGCAAACAAGTTATTGCCGTGGAAATCCAATGACAAGCAACAATTACTGAGAACGCATAATATTATGCGCCGGTAATCACGTAACAGTAAACCCAAGCGACTTGAAATTGTAGTCCTGCGCACGTGAGTTTAATGCGTTTAATTTATACAACGTGAATGCAGATCAGTGGGAGACTGAAAAAATCGTGGATCGCAATTAAAAATGATAGCCTGGCGTGCGAACTGTGTAAACTAAAGTGTCGTCGGACGGAGACAATATTGTCGGCGTGGCATAGTGTTGCTCAGAGACGTCAACGTGTCGGTCGTAATAGTGAATAACAATCAGCGTTATTCTGGCTAGAAAAGTTGGATACAGTTTAACGCGAAAATGTGCATTGCACATTAAAAAATGTATTAAATAAATAGTAAATAAATAGTAACATTTACCAAGTATTGAATTCACGGAATTTGTATTTGAATTAATGTAGTAATGATTAAAATATCAAAATAAGATATAAAATTATTCTTCAATGAGAAAGAAATAATTATTTAATTTAACGGAATAAATGTCAATGTTGCTTATATCATTTTATTATACTTTGGAATTCGTATAAATTACAACAAAAAGTGCTTCTCACGAAGATGTAGAAACGTTTTAAAAATGTTATTTCCAGTGTTTTTCGAGTATTATTAATATCTTTTTTTAAAAACTATCCGTACAGAAGATACCTAGAAGACATTTGTTGATCCAGAGTGGGAGTAAGATATGGAGCAAACTGTATGTTTTTTCTCAATTGTAAAGAAGTTAAAACAGTCATATATATTGATACGACAGAAACACTATATGTTTAATTTAGCAATATTAATGGAAACACATCAATACACTTGGACAAGTAACATTTCTTTTTTTCTCGTGTAAAATATCTCGACCCTGCATGAAAATGATGTTAATTTCATCGTTCGCTGAAATGGATCGAATTTGGCACCGCTTTTGTGCGATAACGACGCTGGCTGTTTGCGAAAGTCGATGTAAATCGGAAATATTACGTTACTCTGGCGCCGTACGTCTTGAAACCCGACCAGCTGGATTTGTACTGCAACGAACTTTGCGAGTTAAGTCCGAATTGTGTTTTTAAATTTGAGTCAACAAAAAGAGTTAGCTCAGTAAAACGATGATTTGACAATTTTTAGACATGGTATTGCATTAAATATTTTAATACTTGCTTATTTGTAAGTTAACATCATTCACCACAAAATGGATTAGAAGAGAATAAAAATTTAAACATAAATTATAAACTGTCTTATGGAAATTTTTTTATAACAAAGTGTTTTCAATAATTAAGTATTTCATTGTTTATGACCTCTTCTATTTATCATTTATCAATATAATTCTAATTAATAAAACTTAAGTTATAACTCACGAATTGTAAACTTTCTCACACTTGACAAATGCCACTTATATACACACATAAGTATCTCGACAGCGCGATGAAAAATTAACATGAAAGATTTGGATTAAGTCCAGATCCTCGCGCGATGAATAGAAATGATAATATTTACAAAGATTCGGCCGGTTTTAATGGCGCGGATTTGCACGACGCGTTGTCGGCACGTGCAACTCTCACTAGTAGTACAATTGCAATCGAAGTAGATCTTCCCAATAAAGTAATGGGATCAATAGAAATTATTAGTACGATTTAATTTTTCGAAACACGTTTCAGCTAATTTTTTTTGTTGATTCAGTTTTATTTCTGTTTACCTAATACTTTTAAAAAGATAATATCTTCTTGTGTTTCGTTTTCGTTATCCCATGAGCATATTAGTTGATGAGACAGATTTTTTTATCAATGAGATGCAATTTCGCAATTTTTGTTTACATCCAACTTTATGTGTAACTTATGCATTGCATCACTTTAGATGTAACTGAAACAAATGATGCGTATTTTTTTCGTCACAAATTAACTTCCGTATCATTGATTTTTCAGGCATGAGATTTGGTTTTTTGATACTGCGATCGTTTGTTCTTTCGTCGCGACAGCTCTATGTATCTGTTTGGGCGGCATAAACTTACCAGGCTATGCTAGGACACGAAGTATGCTAATAATTTAGGTCTTTTTCTCAACGATGTTACGTCATCAATGTCACGGAAATCTATGGTACGAGGTTAATGTGCGACAACATCGAATAACGCTTTTTTTCAAAGTAGATATAATTCGTTAAACAATTAAAATATTTTAGTTAATATGTTCAATTTTTAATACTAACGAAAACTATACCAACAGTTACAATATCTATTAAATTTTGTTTGAAAGAAGAGAGAAATAGCTTTAACACTTGAGTAAGAATAAATTTCTTTTATAATAGAACAAATATGTTTTAAAAATAACTTTATTGCGTCAAAGAATTGAGGTATTAACATAAAACATAAAGTTTTATTTTTAATATGAAAGAACGCCGTCATGATTTTAAGCTCAAAGTAATTTACAAATTCTAGTAATGAGAATTATTTTATTTATTTGGATTATTATATTTTATTATGTATAATTAATTACAAATAATAAACGTTTCATAAAATTGCTTTGTACTAAATAAATAAATAAATTATTTTAAAACCGCAATTACAACGACATGGCGTGGCACGCGCGAGTACATAGGTGGCGCGCAAGAAAAAATACTTCAAGTAATAATGTCTTTTTTTTATTTTAATTATAGTAATTATTAATATTTCTCCTTTCTGTGTAAATCTTGTTTATTTATCGTAAAAACTTTAACTTGGCAGTGATATCAAACACTCAAATTTCGTTTTGTTGATGAAAGTCTTTAAAACAAAATATTGTTTTAGTAAAAAATAAATGAGAAGAGTTTCGAAATATCTACGACTTTAATATTTTTAACACATTCATAAAAAAATGTGTTTGAATGTAAATAATATCGACGTTTGTTTGTTTTCTGAATTTATTTTCGTTCATTGTCTTATATTTATTTCCTATATGAGTCTCCCTGTTTGATTTATGGAACACTTTGTCAACCATTTCCGTCGTTCATAATTTTACAGTCTACTAATATGACGAGGGAGAAGAGCGATCTTGAAATAATAAGACTATAAGAAATTTTTTCCCTCGTAAGATAATCCTTCATTGAATTCTAGATACATAATTATATCACTATAATTAGCCGCAGCATATTTTCTTTCAGTCAAATGAATTATGCTGTTATTTATATGGATCTATTTCTATAAATTAATACTTTTGGTATCTTTTTATACATTATGCCGTCATATTCGAATGCTCAAATAATAATTTCAATACTGCATGTTTAAAAAGTGTTTTACATAGTGTTGATAATATATTTCATTATACTGAATACAAAGTATTCGAAGTGAAATTAGAAAAGACGGAAAATACAAATCATAAAAACAATTAAATAATGTTATTTTTACGAGCATTTTTATAACATAATATAATATAATTAAATTAATTATATATGCTTTATACAACACTTTTTGAGTGATATGTAAAAATGTTGATTATTATTTTTCATCACAGGTGAAGAATGTAAATAATTAAATTGTAAGGAGCAAAACAGATTAAGTTTTTAACTGAGTAAATATTATTTGACTAAATTTTTTAATCAAATTCTTTAAAAAAGTATTTCCAACACCTGAAATGAATTTCCATATTTGCTTCAACTGCATATTGCACACTGTTTTTATAAATTAATACAATACATTGTAGTTTTCGTTTATTAAAAAGAAATCGTTTCATCAGCCAGACTTTTGTACTTTGATATATAAAATTCTTTTAACCAAAATGTCACTTTAACGTCGCATTTCATTATTTCAAAGGGCAGTTTCGGAAAAAAAAGCTGTTCTTTCACGACAACTACGCTGAATAGTAATTATATGGACGTTTTTTCTAATTTAACCGAATCGGCTTTGTCAATAATTTGAAATTTATTGCAAATCTGTTATTGGTTGTGAATCGAATTCATGTTTATTTGATCGGCCGGTGTTCCCTCATTGTATGCCCAGCCCAAAAGGATATTTTTCCGATCCACATTGGAAACTGAGAATAACTAGACAGTATGACGCAGTGCACTTCGAGGAATGCGCCCTCCGGCGTCGGTTCCGCGTATACTCCAAAAGACGGCTAGCGACACAAAGTCTCCCGATCGGCAATCGTTTTTTTTTCCTTTTTTCTTCACTCTGCTCCCTTTATCTGAAGTAGTCGCAATCGGGCCGCAGAGACTGCGTGGCAACAAGTTCGGCTATTTAATAATGGGCCGCTCGCCTCGCTGTCTGGCTCGACTCCTCGGTCGGCGCGCCCTCGACAAATATTTCTTAATTTTACGAGAATCCCCGAACTTCGGAAACCATTTCTATTGTGCGCGGGAGGTGCTATAAAATTTTTCAGACTCGATATACATTTTCATTCTTCCTTCCTTTTTCCTGCTTCGCCATCATTTTTTCCCCTTCACTCTTTTACGATTTTTCGTTATAAATTTATTGTTGGTTGTACACGAGATACGCGGAAACCTAGGCTTTTACGGAAAACGTTTTATCTTGTTCCTGTAATTTTATCGCAACCTGTAACAAACAAAATCATAAATAATATCCGCGTCGTTCTGTGATATTTGAAATCATTTCACATTTTTTCTCCTTCATTTTTTTTCTTTTTGTTTGGGGGTTAGTTCTCAAGAAGGATGATAATAAATTAAAGTTGCTGAAGAAATGACCAATTAGGATATTTAGATGAACTACGTGAACGTTTCACAGCCGTACATCAGCAATCTGTTAGGGGTGTTAAGATGTTTCTGAATTTGATAAGGGAGTTCGTTACTAGATTATATATATTTATTGAGAAACTGATTATTTAATTAGTTACACAACTAATGTCTTTTTTTATTTGAGAACATTGTTTGCAAAGTTTGAATTAAATTGAAAACAAATTCATAAGTAAATAATTAATTTTGTTGCAAATGTTTTTAGAGTTATTCATTTTCTTCTAATTACGTTATCATAAGCGAACAATTTAAGTATTTCCAGAAATCAAATGCCCATTTCGAAGTTACCTTTACAATGGTTTTCCTATCGAAGGAAAATTTCGACCCAAAAAGGTGTATCAAATTTGCCACTTTTAAAAGGCATATAACTGAAAGCACGAATGAAAGCGAAAAGAACGTAAATCGTATCCGTGAAGGACATTCACGCTCATCTCTGTAACCAACCTAATCAAGACCCACGTTTATCAGTTGCTTTTCTTATTTGTAAAATGTCCATCTACAATTGTCCATTATGAAAGGTGGTCCGATTTTTTTGTGTTTCTCGACTAAGGAATGATCGCCTTTTTCCCCGGACTGGTTCGTGACCACCTCAATGCACTTGCGTGGGGCGCGAGTCAGCAACTCGAATTCGGCTTAACTTTTCAAGCTCACCTACTTTTCGTGCATAACACCGGTGAACAGCCGGTCTACCAATCAACACACGTCTTTGGGCCGAACGAAACGTGGGAGGGGAAGGGATCGTCAATTTGAAGGGGAAGTCGCGATCCATCATCTACCGGTCCATTGAGGAAGAGCGTGTGTGATCGCGCATTTTTTTCTTTTTCCTTTTTTTTGCTCCCAAGCGAAAATGGCGCGTGTTGCCAAAGACCGGGGGCGCGCGCGCGCGCGTCTGCTCGATTTCGATCGTGATCTTGTATAAACGAGGAGTATTATTGCAGGGTTCAATGGGTTTTGGTTTTGACAATTGTTACCAGACTTAAATTGGGATGGCTTTTGTAGAGATCGAGAGACGATTAGAAACAAATTACGGTAGCTACGTGGGACGATTTTATATGACTTTTTCCCTTTCGTACGTCCCAAAAAGTAAACTGGTTTCATATAAATGATGTCATTTTGGAGCCTTGATCGTTTGGTACGATGACGTTTGGCGTTCGTGTTGTGGTATTGTGGGTTTTGAAAGATGTAACTAATGGTTTCAATTATTGCATTGGTGAACGTTGAAATATGAGTCGTTTGATTTGCCGGATTTTATGTAAACGAGGTTACGCGTGGCAAGAATGATTAAAATTTATAAGATATATGTGAGAAGTATGTAAATGTTAAATGCAATTAAAAAACAATAAAGTATACTTTAAGTGATCGCTTATGACGGTAATATTTTTATCTCATAAATTAATTATTATAACTATTTTATTTTATTTATATAATCAGTATCAAATACCTTAAAAAATTTTGTTTTCAATAAAACCAATTGCACACTATGTTAAAAATGATGGAGGCATTCCCGAAGTAAATTTATTTCATTTCGCTGTGTAGAACGACATCAGAGAATAAATAACCTGACGGAGATTCCTTCGAAGGTGACTCAGAATGTGAATCTTTTTCCTAAAAAACTGTCAATTCTAAAGGCTGCCATTATTTTCAAAGGAATTTAAAGTCTTGTCAATACGTAACCAGCTATTGTACAAGAAACGTCGCAGCTACCGTATTTTATCATTGTAACCGAAATTATATACTTAGGAAAAGAAATACATTTTCACGGCGACGTTTTAACTCTGAAGTCGATTTTTTCGTTAAAAGATGGTTCACGCTAAATCGCGTGTAGCTTTTGTACAACAATATATTGTTTAAAACATATTTTATTATAATTTTTTAACTTAATTAAATTAAAACTGCATTTTCAAAACTGTAAATCAAACTGTGATTATAATCACGACAAAATTTAAAATACTAACGTAAATTATTGTTTAATGGAGAATTTCTTAATCTTTATTGAGAGAAAATTTTTAGATTTTTACAAAGCGACTTTTCAGCATCTTGACTCTTTGTTTAAAATAATATTACCAGTTGCTGGTAGGGAACACAGTTTACTTATTTCCGCTTGTTTGCAACCGTGAGCCCCTTTAGAATGGGTAGAAAATTTCAGGTCTCTAAGGTATTCACAAAGTATTTATTTTACTTGCCGGGAAATGGATATACTGGTACCTATCTTTAGATTATTCTTCTACTTGTTTGACAAAAATACGAAGAAAAAAAAAAACGAATTGGACCAAATCTTATCGTAAAACAGTATGTCGCCGCTGAAAGTTGATGTTTTAATCCAATTATTTTCTTTACGCTTTTATTTTTCTGATCTATTTGTTTGTCAAATAGTTTAATACTTTGTTTTTTTGACAGTGTAATCAGAAGATTAAAAAAAAGAAAAGAATTTATTTGTCCAGTATCGTACTTTACTGAAATATTTGAACTAACTTAAATATTTATATAAAGATAAATGCTTATATTAAGGTGACAAAAAAGGTTCTATATATGTTTATTATTTAATAATAATCTTCTATCGATGCAATATTAAATTTACCTTATCAAATTTACCTTACCAAATGTACAATAATACATTTTCTGACAATTTTCACGTTTGATTTTATTTTGTACCTCAAATTTACGTAAAACACTTATTTTGCAGCATATGGCGAAATAATGTCATAACTTTATATTTACGAAACGATTTTTTATCATGCTTTTATGTAACGTTTAGTATATTAAATAACTTTATATATTTTATACATCAAAAACTTGACGATCTTTAATTGCCGACATTTCCACAGAGGATAGAAAATTTTCCGACATATGTTGGGTTTTTCCATTATAGAATGCTAAGATGTTTTGTTTTAAATTGTCGTATTATCTTAGAAATGAGTTATAAATTTCAAAGGGGAATACATATGTAATTTTGAATGACTGTCTGATTTACTTTTGCTGTAGATAAATATTAACATTTTTTAGGCATTGAAGACATTTAAAGAACACAACATTTAAAGTGCACAAAAAAGATGGTTTTTAATTATGCGTGTAAAGTGTTAATAATAATACGACATGTATTTTTGATAATTTGTAGTATTAAAATGAAATTTAATAATTTAGAAGTATATACATACGTCATAATGACTTAAAATTTTATAGTTTAGAAAATCATTCTTGCGATTTAAATGTAGAGAAGACTTACGTTTTTGGACGCAACCTCCCAAGCACCAGATGGGAGTTTTTCATCAACACATGTTTCGCATTAGATGTGCTACCTGTGAACGGAAAAACGTCCATCAAGGTACGAAAAAGTATTGTTCTAAATGGCAGTGCTATATGACAGGTTTCTCAGAGGGCAAGTAAACATGTGTTTGTAAGGTGAACGAAAACTAGTTGTCAAGTTTAAACCTGCACTGGTTGTCAAAAATGGATTTTTCCTTGGAGTTTGTAAGGATTTCTGCTAAAACGTGCAATTTATGACATCAAAAATTGCTGATATTGACTAAATTGTTATCTTATCGAGTTTCGTCATCTTTACTAAATCGATGTAACTATTTTCATTATTTAACTTTATAGAATGTAATTTTATACATTTCACTAATACAATATCCTTTAATACATTTCACTAATTAATAATAATCGTGATATTTTATTGATTTTTTGGAGAATTTTTGAGAAGAAGAATACGAAGATGCATGTAAAATACGATTTTAAAGTTCAAAAGATATTGAAAAAACATTCAAATTACATTGATGGAAAAGAAGTTTGATAAAAAATTAAATTATTTAAATTTTCTTTAATACAATTTTTCCATGAAAAATTGATACGTTATTAGGGCGTATAAAAAATGAGTTACAGAAGAATGTTATAATTATCGTTGTAATGTTTCAGATAGTAATAATAATTAACTAGTTTTTGAATAAATAGCTTCAAACATTTTTTTAAATATTTGTAGAACAAAGGAGTCATTTTAGAAGCAAGCTATTAAAAATAAAAAATTTGTAAACAATTTTGAAAAAACATGAAAGATGAAGTGAACGTTTTATGCGGATACAAGACATGCTCTTTAAGGTGATTACGACGACTCGTGGGAAAGGCTTTTTATACGAATACAATAAAAAATAAGGGCTTTCAGTTTTTTTTTTTTTTTATTTTAAGGTATTTCTTTCTCTAATAAAACTAAAATGAAAGAGACTGCTTCAAAAATAAGTCCTCACTGTAGATCTAACGAATTAACAAGTACATTGTGGGTGTCTTGTTTCATTTTTATTTTAATCGAAAAAGCTAAGATGAATGTTGAAAAAATTGTAACGAAACAATTTTTATACAAGTCAGAGTACACTGCGATAAATATGACGCGAATTTTTTAACAACGTTTTTCCCTGTAGGTTTAAATTCCTATTATATAATTTAAAAAATGTTTTACACAAAATGTAAAGTGTAATATAACCTATATTTGATATCAATTTTTCTAGTATTTTATCAAATCTACTGGTGCATATTGTTTTGTAAACTACTGGAAATTCCATGATTCAATTTATAAGGGGAAAACCCGGTAGAATGGAATTTGTTTGTCAACGTATAAATATTAACCTGTTTTCCAGATGGTCTAAAAGGGATTTTCCCAACATTTTATTTTGAAACCATTTTCCGAATATACCTGATTCTTTTCGATGTATCAGATTTTAAACTAATCATTCATTTTTAAATTTTAAATTTCCACTTTCATTATAAACGTTACACACTTTTCTCAATGACAAGTATTTTTGAATATATGTGTTTATTATAATAATTAGAAATAATTATACGGAAATATGTGATAAATATGTTTCATAATATTTATATTCAATGACAGTAATTTTCTACATGTATTTATAAAGACTTCTACATTTATTTTAAATTTAATGATAAATGTTTTGATTTGAAAAAATATTGAAAATATTCAATTGTTGAGAATTAAATAGCCATTGCATTGAGTATTATTACTCTTCATTCTGTAAAAAAAAACTTTTGGCTCTTCCTGTTTTTAAAAAAACATAGGTTAAATAAATCAAAAATTTGTCTGTTTATGTAACAGATACACATTTTTTGACACACGGATTAACAACCTCTTTAGAATTACGTTCTTTCTTGTCAAGTTTTTCTTTCTTTTTTCTTTTTCTTTTTTTAAAAAAGAAAGAAGTATATCTGAATGCGTTATTGAAAGAATATGCAACCTCATATTCACAAAATAACAATTTTGTTTTGCGTAGTCATCATCGCAATAGAAATATCTACCGCAAAAATTAATCGTATTTACACCCAGTAAAAACATTTGAGAGTGTTGACAATTTTGTAGTACAACTATTTAATTGAATTTATTTAACTAAGTAGTAAGCAAAAATTTTTGTGAAGACAGAAGATTCAGTTATGCAAATCTCACATTAGTTTTTTATGAGTTACATAAATTTCTTACCAAATTTTCCCATGCATTTTGTACCAAACTCGTTTCAAATTAACTAGAAAATTCCGATTTAATTTCTTTTGCTTTCCGCATCATCTTTCGTCGAATAGTGTCAGAGTTCTCCCTACTCTAGGTCCTGTAATTTGAATCACAATTGCATTCACCCTCCCTTTCGTTTCAGATGCATATAGTGCATCAAGAGTCCGATGACTCAGAATTTCTAAAGATTGGTCGCCGTGTTTGAATGAATCAAAACGTTAGAGGAAGTCTAACTCCCAATTGGCTGTTCACTCGAGGCCCCGCTGATATTTTACCTTGTCGAGTCCTCCAAATGATGACAGCAATCTACTAAATTTTCGATGCGTTTTCACAGGTTTAAGGTTTCTCCTATCCATTTTGACTTTTTGTAGAATTTTCTCGAATTTAACAATAAATAAAGAATGTCATTCTAATTTTCGTTAACCTCATTATACATAAAATAAAAATAAGATATTGTAAACATTGAAGTTAAAAAAAGAAAAATTGTAAGCACCATGCTCTTTGTCTTGTTCCAAATTTAAACCACTTTGAAATGTTTAAAAATCGAAGATAAATGTGTTTTATTTGTGAATATTTGTTTTCTCAGTTGAGTTTTTCAAATGGCGTGTATAGTCAATGATTGTCGGAAAATGTAATAAAATTACATGTATTATTTATCTTGATATAAGTGAATATAAAGTAAATACTTATTGAATTTTTCCAACATTTCTGATGTTACATGAATTTTAATTTAATGTAAAATTTAACAGAAAATCCAATAGCATCGCATTGAAATCTCCCTGCATAAATTAAACGTCGACATCTGGTAAAATGCACAACATTTTTTTATATTAACATTTTCACATTCTTGTAACGTTCAGAATGAATTGAAAAATTTGACAAAGGAGTCAAACAAGCGTGAATAAAAAAAAGTACAAAAGTTTATAGTCGGAAGCTTTGTTTGATATCGCGGTGGTCCTTTTTATCGCTCCTTGGTGATACCTGGTTGGCTATTAACATTACAAACCCTACGTTCCAACATCAGTTGGAGTTCTCCCCGAATTTGACATCACATTTACGTTGCCTTGACTGATCTTGGGCTCACAGTGACCCTTCGAAGGGAGGAGCCTAAAATAAGGGTGGTGCCATTGCCAGTTCTAAGAGGGAGAGTCGGCATGGAGGTTGCTATGGGTCTCAGTAAATTACAAATCTCAGTTCTGCGCTGACTGTTCCAAATTCAGCCACGTGTCTGTGCACATCCGAAATTCGGACGTTCATGCACAAACGTGTAAACAAATAAACTCGTGCGCAAGGACACCTATTAGTGTGAGACATGTTACACCTTCAAATGATGCGAAAGGACAGACTTTATTTAAAATAGTGAATATATTAGTGAACGTTAGTTTGAAATTTATTGATGGTATTGTGATAGTTTCTGCAGTTCCGTTAGGCAGTCTTATCTTTTACAGTCAGTCACAATGCCGCCAGTTGTTACGGATTATTATACATCTGCGACCTCTCCTTGTTATGCAACTGACTGTTGTGGCATGAAACATAATTATATTACAGGTACAAATGTTATTACAATTTTGATTTTACTTAAAACAGCGAGTTTTGAAAGTGTCAGTTGTAAAACGGGACACTCATATAATTTTGAAACTTTTTTAAATTTTATTCATGAAGTTCTGTCTCACATTTCTGCAATCCATTTTTGTACCCTTTAACAGTAAGTTTTGAACAAAATGATTTGAATTTATGAATCACAATTCCTTATTAGATTTTCGAACTTCTTGAATTTAATCAGACTAAGAATATTCGAATAAAATAAATGTCTGAATTTGTTCATTACTAGTCAAAGACTTAATCCGGATTTTCTTCGTGGCATGTGTAATTACTTGCAGTGCCGTTCAGGTTTCATTCAAAATACACTGTGCTCTTTTCACAACAATCGCATGCGAGTCGCGAGCTAAAGGGCATAATGATTTTCTACGTAACGTTAATCAATGGAAGAAATGAATCCAATACGCGTGTTCTTAGAATTGAAATATGTATGCTCTATTGAGCTCTTAGCGTCAAGCGTTTCTCAGTATCGCTGCTGCTTAGAAATTTCTTTTCGTCTTGCCCGTAATAAAACAGAAAAGAAAGTAATTAACAAAGTGAGAACATAATTGGATAATAAAAATTATGTGTCGAAAAAAAGAGCAGAAAGGTGAACAGGAAAAGCTGTTGTTCCGTCGATCGATAATCGCGCAATCAGATGCAAAAATATGCAGTTTTTATATTTCGAGGATTTGCCGTTTTATGCAGATGTCATTATTAACGAGTCGAAGGAGTCTCGTTATATTGATCAACAGCGAAGGGAGCATACCATCGTTAAAATAACAGTAAGAGAGCAACCTTGCGATATTCCACTTATTCGCGAGACTTCTCACAGATGGAAATTCGTCCTGAATAATGCATTATTTCGACCCCGTCTTTTTCATAACCAGATGTGCAAGAAAATGCGCGTTATTCACGTAATTATTGCATAGTCATTAACAAATTCTACTCGATTTGGTTTTAAATCTGGATAAATTGCGCTCTGTTATTTCTATTTCTCTGAACGATTTGAGGAATTTATTTTGATTAACATTTCTAAATCATCCATATTTTGTTTGTTTCTGCGTATGTCTTGCACAACGACTCTATTATAGTGACCAAGTACAGAAAGTTCATTTGGTAATATTAATAATATATTCAGTCGGTCAAACATCATTCAGTATTCATAATATTCTATAAAAACTTTGAAATATAAATCTAACAAAACGGCTTATGAACGTTTAAAGAACGTCGCGGATGTTTTAGAAACCTCTACTTGACGCTTTGAACATTATCGGACGGTTACAAAAATAACAGATAATACTCATTTTTGTTAATTACAATTAAGGATAGTACTGTAATCGTAATATTTTTTATATAAATATTAGGTAGTGAAAATCTACCTTACAGAAATTAAATAATGTTTTCTATGTTCATTTGCTAAGCTTTTATATAATTTTATTTGTTGCAGGAAGTTGTTCATTTCATCGCTCAGATCCCTACCCAAAAAGTTATACTATTATTAACAACAACAACAACAATATTACTAACAACAACAATATTAGCATCAATAACAATATAAACAGTAGCAACGTAAATAACAACAATAATAATAGTAACATTAACAGCAACAATAATAATAACAATAACGTACAAATCGATAACATCAATAGTACTGGGCCACAGGAAATTGTGATGAAAGAGAAAAGTAAAAATGCGGCGCGATCGCGTCGAGAGAAAGAAAACCAAGAGTTCTTCGAATTGGCAAAGCTACTTCCACTTCCGACGGCAACTACAACACAACTGGACAAGGCCAGCATCATCAGACTTACGACAAGCTACTTGAAGATGAGGAACATCTTCCCTAATGGTAAGAAACTCCTCCCCCACGGAAAACCTTCATTTAAACTTTCCCCCAGAGATTCCGCGAGAAGCTTTTCTTTCGCAAATGATGCTTTTCAATGGCAGTGGGTGAAACGTGGTAGATTTTAAACATGTATCTAATTGGACCAACATCCAAGTTTGCCATTTTCACTTTTTGTTCCAATTGCTAACTTTTGCATTATTCATAATTTTGTTGTGAGAACGAGTCGAATTTGTAAAGATTATTTATATGTATTTATATGTATATAAAAAATACTCATGAAAAAAATTCGTTTTAAATCAACTAAATATTACTTAAATTATTTATTTATTCCAACGTACATATCGTCGCCCCAGACGAAAACTAGGCTATCTCAAATTTTGGTTGAAGACTATGCCAACTCAAAATTTTACATGTGTTTTTAAATAGGAAATTTTGAAATGGCATAATCTTCAACCAAAATTTGAGATAGCCTAGTCTTCGTCTGGGGTGTCGATATAATCGTTGAATCAACTTTATTCTTACACAATTTGTAATAAATTTGTTAAATTAGATTTTATTACATGAATCGCAGTCATCGCATTGAAAGAAAATCAACAATTCGTTAAAGATAACTAGCAGTGACTTTAAGACAATTTTTTTAACGTTCGAACGGTCGTCTCTTCCTGTACAAAGGGGATGGTAACATTGCCCTTTGTTAATTCAACCACTAGACACTTACGCGCAAAGAGCAAATAGTATCGGATGAGATGGGTGTGATTGCGCACTTAATGCATTGTTAGCCTCGCTGCTTTGTAAGCAAAGCATGGGGGCTGTTATATTATAGTGTTACAATGGCCCCTCTCTCCTCACTTTAACATTGGCGAATTGAATTTCAAGTGGCCGCATCCTTCTACAATATGACGTGTCTTTATTCTGGATGACAAAAAGGGAAGGTGGAAGGAAAGAAAGGAGTTCAACTTCTCCGTTAAGCTAATTCAGGATGCAAGTCCTTTATGGCAGAATTAAACTTGTTGAACGATTATGCGATTCCATCCTGAAAAAGGAAAGCATTTATATCAAAGTTTTGTGAATGTTTTCTTCTTTCTTTTCCGTGAAATTATAATTAATTAATAATTATTTTCTTTCGTTATTTCAACACCGAACAGTAACGCATACATTTTTTTTCTCCATAATTTATTATATGTATTAATTAGCCAAGAGTTGATATATAATGCAACGAAAAAAAAAAAAAAAAAAAAAAAAAAAAAAAAAAAAAAAAAAAATGAAAAAAAAAAAAAAAAAAATTTAAAAAAAATAAAAAAAAAAAAAAATAAAAAAAAAAAAAAATAAAATTTTTATTTTTAAAAATTTTCATACCCTAAAAATAATACTATGAGTCACGATGTTAGGGGTACGAGTTAGAACAATGAAAAAAAAACAACACAAAAAATAGAAGTAACATAGTACACCGCTAGTAATGAGTGTCAGACACACTAGCAACAACTGA